>JAANSM010001707.1:0-17404 GCA_036850725.1 Orchesella villosa
CACCGAAAAAACTTCTCGACCGGTACCCTTACACTTAACTAACTTGAATGGTGGCGTTTAGCGTTTTTTCTGAATTATGAACAAAGACGAAGGCGTCAGTCAGCGTCAACCTCAACCTCACCCCAAAGAAAAGTTGAAAGTGAACAAAGACGATCAAAGCGTCAGTCTTTTTCTCTTCAGCAAAGCAGCAAAAGCATGCAACACTTCTGAACGCACACCGAGAGCCATCTTCCAAACAAAAGTTTATCCAACTCAGCAGCTCTCTTTGGTAAATTCACATCCTGCCAACAACTCTTCAGAAAAGAATCATGTCTTTACAAAGCGTTTGTTACCCCAATCTTTCTGCGAGCCTGGTGGCGCAAGCATGTTGTAGCACACGGGAACATTTGAGTTGAACCACACTCTAGCAGGCCGCTTTTGTATACTGAGCATTCCTTTTCCCAGCAGCCTTGTGGTAAGGTATGAGTCTGTCATAAGATAGCTGTAAGTTCTCCGGTTCAACGTGCAGTTTCTAAAATCCATCAAATATGGGTAAGTTCACTGAAAAATATTGATTAGTTGTTGTTTTCAGGTTAATTAAGACTGTTAATAGTATATTTGATGTGGTTGGTTTGTCTTGTAGTCATTTTTCAGTTAATTGAATTCAAACATGTGATTATTATGTTAGGTTGTAGGTAGGAATAGATGCATTTGTTTTGTGTTATGGAAAGGTGATAGGGATCAGAGATACTTTGCTAAATCATTTTAAAAAAATGCATTTAATTCAGGATTAGTATTGCTTTTAAATAAAATGTTGATAGAAAGGTGTGGAAGAGCACAGTTGGCAGTGGTTTTTAATTCTTGACATGGTGCGTCAGTAAAGTTTACTTTTTGGTGATTTCTCAATCTCAAGTTCAAACTTTTAATGTTGTGCATTATTGTGACTGACTTAAAAACTACTGTTGACTGTTTACTCGCGTGTTTGTTACAATTGTTAAAATTAGAGCCTGATTGATGTTTCCTTTCATACGTGCCAGTAGTTAATTTTAATTAAAAGAGGAAGTGAAACTAGAATACTTTTTTATTGTCTATAGCCAGAAGAAATATTGACCATCGTTTTTAACAATTTGAATGATAAACTGTCAAATTGTTCAAATCTATGTTATTTTGATGATGATTAAACTAAATGTAATGCTTTAGTTACTTTTTTCTTGTTTGTGAATCGAAATTTACATTAATTGTTAATATTGGTGCTGTATTCCTGATCATGCTCATTTTAATTTTGTAGGTATTTCAAGAGATCATTATCATAAGAGGAGGGCCACCGGAGGAAAGCGTGTGGCTATCCGGAAGAAGAGGAAGTTCGAGTTAGGACGTCCAGCAGCTAACACTAAGGTAGGAATCTAGTGATTATTTAAAATTTGAAGTTTATTAAGCCTTAATGCGGGTTGGTACACATCACTCGATAACAACATTTAACTTGACAAAATGTTTGGATTTACATCAAGTGTGTTTGCATTTGCATGTAGATTTAAACAGTTGATAGTGTTGTGTTGAGTAAGTATGATGAATTATGACTCTGATTAAGAATGCTGAAATTATTCATATCACCTCTAACGTTCTGATCAATGTAACAACACTAAATAAAGGCTGAAATATTTAAAATTGATTTTTGGCAACATAGTTTAATTTGTATTGTGGTTCGTTTTGACAGTTGGGAGCTCGCCGTGTCCACGCTGTTAGAACCAGAGGTGGAAATCAGAAATTTAGGGCATTGAGGCTTGATACTGGAAACATGTCATGGGGCTCTGAGGGTAAGTATGATCTGAAGTTATTTAGTTGAATATTTTGTATATGATGAGACAGCGTGTCAACTGATTATTATGAGCGATTCACCCATCATTCCACAGCGTTCTGAAGCAGCCCCTTTTACTTAATATAGTATTCATAAGTGATATACTATATTCATGGTTTTTATTCATTGAATTCATGAAATTTTGCTTTTCATTTCAGGTATCACCAGAAAGACTCGTCTTATTGATGTAGTCTACAATGCGTCCAACAATGAATTGGTCCGTACCAAGACTCTTGTAAAGAACGCTATTGTTGTTATTGACGCAGCCCCATTTAGGCAGTGGTATGAAAGCCATTACGGTTTGCCTTTGGGCCGTAGGAAGGGAACCAAAATGGTACTATTTCATTTTGAAACGAAAATTAAACTTAGATCTTATGATGTGTTGTGTAAAAGGTGTAAATATAAATATGGATGGTTGTTTTGTAGAGCGAGGCTGAAGAAGCAATCGTAAATAAGAAGAGATCGAAGAAGGTTGTAAAGAAGCTGAAGCTCAGACAAAAGACCGCAAAAACTGACCCTGCCCTCGAAGAACAATTCCAAACTGGTCGTGTTTTAGGTACACAATTTCCTTTATTCCAACATTAACGTTCTTGTTTCCTTATTTAGCTGATTTACAAGGATGATCAAATTTTTTATCGCTATTGCACAGTGAGCGCTAATATCAGTCATAGTTACTCTGAGTTTCAGTAAAGATTTCTAAAGGCGACTCTGTCTCCGGTTCTTTAACGCAATTCTAACGAAAATGTATTTGTTGTTTTCAGCCTGTGTTTCTAGCCGCCCCGGTCAAGTAGGACGTGCTGACGGTTACATCTTGGAAGGAAAAGAGCTGGAGTTCTACATGAGAAAGATAAAGGCCAAGAAGGGCAAATAGATTTTTACCTTTGTCATTTTCCGATTAACGTTGGGAATTTATTTCGTAATAAACAGTTTGGAATATTGCCCGTAAACTTGTTGAAGAGATTTTGAGACCATTTTTAAGCGTTTAGTATAATACCGATTTATATTAAGCATCAAGGTTACAAGTCATGACGTAAAATTGCTATCCATACATGCGTTTATTGTAATGCAGACACAACAGCATTGATTAAGATAAGAGGACTGCATTATCATTTCTCAGAAAAGTTCGTCGTTGTGTTCATATAGCCCCATCCATTCATGGAACATAAACTCAGGTCCCAGGTATTGCATACATTGCATTATGTGGACAGAAGAGGCGAGGCAGCAAGGAACTAACGGAAAGCTGTACAGAGAAAGTAGGAGAGATGAGATGAAGCTTCATAATCAGCGTAGTGTTAGGTCAATATCCGCATGAAGGGAGAGAACGAGAAAAAGGGGTGCCTTGCCTTTTTGCTGTAGTACGACCAGTGTTATGTTGATACTACACCATTCCATCCAAATATGAAATGAATCTGTACTTTCCGTATTTCCAATTTCAGCATAACCTTGCGTTTGCAAGGTTTGGCTTTTGCTTTCCTTGATTCCCTTTCTCTTCCTTGTTTGGATCTGATCCGTCGTCGGACCGATTCATTCATAAAATGTAGTAGTACTGCAAACCAGCAGCATACTCTAATGTGTGGGTGGAAAGTGCGTCAGTAAAACGAGTAAAAGTAAACTGTTGCACTCATCATCGTCGTCCTCGTTTTCGTCATTATCGTCTCTAGAGGGGAAAATGTGGGCATTTCTTGCAAAAAGTAAACAATTTTCATTATCAAGTTTTTTTCCCTCTGTAGACATTCGTAATACGCCTTCATTTTCATGTCTGCATCCATTCATTTAGGATTTCATGACTGACTGTGACTGCTCCCACATTAAGCACATACGTAAAACGTAATATTTGCATAAGAATAAGATACTAGTGAAAGGGAGTAAAAGTCCTTGGACTTGACACTGCACCATAATATATACCAAAGCGAAGCTGGAAGTTCATACATTTCCTTGGTTGGCAATCTAAAAATGGATTGGGAAATTAAAAATGCATTGCTCATTCACTCTCGTCGTTCGAAAAGTTTATGTATCATTAGTTAGAAGGAAAATGATATATATACACTTATATGTATGTTATTCTTCCGTGTTCCACGACATCACAGAGATAATGCTGAAGGACATTCTTTTTACTTCATTAAATTTAAATCCCTACAGTTGAGATGATCGTGTGATACACTCAACTCAAGTATACAATCATTCATAAGCTTGTGTTTTTGTAGAAAGGAAAAGTGCTCTACCCACACCCACAAAGAGCTTAAGTTTTCGGTAAAACTTATGGAAAAGGTCTTCTTAACTGATATTCTTGCTGCTGTCGTCATCATCGGGATTTGAAAGTGTGAGAAAAAGTGACAAAAAAACGAGAACAGGAAAGACAAGCCGTGTATTGGGAATTCATAGTCGCATACATAAATATATACATTTATGCAGCTGGCTATATATAAGAAGGACACAGAATAACGACAGTCACACACACCACGCATGCAATATGAATGAGTAAAAAAAGTATAAGGAAAGCCAAAGCCACGAGTAAGAAGTGAAAGGAATATAATATGATGCATGACATGACAAATGACGGTTGATCTGATGACTACTCACACGAAAATGACTTGATTAGATACCGTGAGTCTACTTCCACTCCGCAAACACACAAACAACGCAACCAACACGTCAAAGGATGGAAAAAGGAAGTTGGAAAGTGAATTTCTTTTTCTCGTGTGAAGGAAACGAGCACAAGTACATACTGTAATGTAGTTATTTTTGTATGGAATTTGGTTGGAATATATGGGTGAAGTGAAGTACATTAAAAGCTTGCACGTCATTCCAACCGCTGACATGTAAGTACCATGCATGATTTCTGTAAAACCAACCACAATTGGCATTTGTGGATAATGTAATTGAACAAAGTGGATTATTTCTACTCATTTCATGCTTTCTTATGCGTGTTTTGCACCCGAATCCACAAACAACTTGAGTACGCAAAAAACATCTTCTTGGGTTCAAAACGAAAATAAGATGCTATTAAAATAATTTAATGATGCCAAATAAAATCACTGCTTACGTAAGTACATGTATGTGTGAGAGCAGCAACTTTTATATCCAAATTGTAAATCTAGTTAGACATTCTAAAAATACCATTTTTTTATCCTGTTCAATTTTAATTTAAGATAATTCAGTAATACAGTTTTCTTTCTATCTTCAACCTACACATTCAGAAATGCTAAAAACATACGGCGATAAAAAGGCCATCATCATGCTCAACTAACTCCATTCATGAAAGCCTTTTGTGTGACACGAAGAAAGAACGACCAATTCACACCAAAAATAGGAGCAACGCAAGCAAACCACACTATAACTTTCTAGTTGACTGTCGTCATTCTTTCTGTTTTGTTGTGTAAGTACATATACACATACTTATAATAGTTATAATATAATGTACATGTGTGTTCACATGTAAATCCACACTTTCAACCGTATAAGTATTGGTTGATACAGATTTGATGAAGAAAGTTATAAGGACAAAATGTATTAAACATGCTATTGCCGTATACAGTCGACGAGGAAGGTGAAATAACAGCACATCAACACGGATTGGAAAAAGTGAAAGAGCAGGGAAGAACATCTCCGAGCCATAAGACAAACATGTTATGGATCTCCTTCAGTATCAAGTTTAAAAAAACTCAGCTTCTCTCTCATTCTCTTTCTCTCTCTGAACTACACATGTTTACTGTTCATTGTAGCAATGCGGTCGTTTTAGTTGTGTGGAAGTTGACGCGATAATTTTGTACGCTTTACACGCAAAACATTGTCCCTCGCTACGACCCATGAACCGATAATGTTATGCATGGAATTATGAAGTTAGATAGATCGTGTGTACCTTGTTATCTCAGTCAAATATTGGAAATTCCCCTGGAGAATAAAATTGCCACCAATCCCAAACCCTATTAATGCGAATGGGTATTCCATGGTGGTCCCAGTCTTACAAACAACCGTTACCAAATCATATGCCGAATCTTTATAGCCCATCCATTTCTCTTCAAATATACGACTGATGAGATGAACCAAAGAAAAAACTTTTCATATCAATGGCAAAAGTCTCTCTTCTATCATATTATATAATTTTCCAGATTAAGGAGAAAGTTTTTTACAGAGGGGAGAAGAAGCAGCAAAAATGGAATGACGAAATGTTGCAGACGGTTCATTCGTCTTCTTTGTAGGCTCTCTCCCTCTCCAAACTTTATCATGATAGTTGCCTTATGGCATGCCTCAACTGTCCTACATCATCTTCTTCTCCACAGACGATTCCTTTTTCCAGAAATGTTCCCTGCCCAGAACAACTACCATGCTATAGCGTATTCTACAGGAAAAGCCATCATGTGGACAAGAATTTCTAATATCCTCTGCAAAAGAAATGAAAAGCATTAGAGTTGGTGGGATTAGAGAACTTGTGTTTTCTTCCGTCATAAGGTAAAAATAATTGGCATTTCTTCGTTTCCTTCCCCAAAAACGTGTATTTCCTATCTTCCAGGAAATGTCTTACAGAATACCATGGTCATTTTATTTGAGGTCAAAAATAAACACAAAAAATAAAATCTTTCTGTTATACCGCTACCATCATCATCACCATTAGGAGCACCTGTCACCTGTGTACCAATGATATGATAACATTCTAAATAAAGAAAGAAATCCGCAAAACAATCCTGCTCACAAAGGGTACTACTAACTCCGCACACACGCCTATACATTTCCTGCCTTCATATGTTGAGTATGCAACATGACACCAACATAACACCAAGTCAAGTCACCAAGAAGGAGAGCAGGGAGAAGCGAGAGAAAAAACGAGGATCATCATCACATTACAGGCTAAAAGAACGATAAGAGGAGCGACCACCACCACAGAAACGGAAAAAGAGTAAGAGGGAAGAAGAAGTAGAAAAAAGCTACATATTGGCTTTGCTCTTTCTCTTTTCCCTTCCTCAAAAACCAAAATTTTCGGTTTGCCTCCTAGGATAAAAGTTAGAAATATACATACATTTGCAAGGGAGAGCTAAGTGAAAAGGCGAAAGTAAAGGAGTCGCAAACATATGTACATGCATACATAACATAACATACATAATATGCAATGCTCTCTCTCTCTCTCTTCTCTCACGGAGCACACATGTACAGAATGGGACAGGCGAAGAGAGCCAGGCCAGGCCACACGACACGAGAGCACAAGACAAGAAAAGAAGGAATCAATATTGTTCTGACGTCAGTACTCTGGATACATTCATTACCCACTTTTTTAGGCACTCTCTCACACAAAGCATTATCATCATCATGGTCAACATCAAACAACAACAAAACATATATACACTCAACTCAACAGCCAACCACCATCACCATCGTCATACTGCACTACTGGAGAAAGCTCTTTTTCTGTATCTCGCTCTCCCTTTCTACTTACAAAAGGTAAAAGCCGGTGGTGAAGACTGTACTTTCTCTCCTGCATGGGCTGTACTAGCACCATCATCACCACTACTACTACTACTTCTACTACTGCTTTTCCTACTCCCAAAAAATTGCCTCTCTGCGCAAATATACAAGCAGAACTGTATACATAGGTAAGAATCTACTTTTCTCTCTCACACTCACTCATTTTGGTATTCCTCCGTCGACTCGACACGGTGAGACACAAGAGGGTAGGCTCCACTCTAACATGGACAAGTTGGAGAAGGGGGTATGGCCCGAGTCTCTTACGTATGCACGGAGAAAGCGATTCCTGCAATATATTCATACAAACTACGGTACTGCCTACTTTTTGTCCACGTAATAAGAACACTTTCCCCCTTTTTTATATCGTCACTCTCGAAATATATACCTATCCATATACCTCCATATAATATAAGCATATAACAAGCATATTTTATATAGTGTACTGTACGTATATAATGTACACTAAAGATATGATATACTAATGGCAAACAAAAAAATAATATGTGAATTATTTTTATTTCCTCTTCAGGTCAGGTGTTTCTAATTGACCTGAGGTGAGGGGAGAGGAGACTTTGGAAAAACAATTGGAATCCAGTAAGGCACCCTGTAGGCCGCACCCAATGTCACCACAAAGCAGCCGATTGAGGACCTAGATTGAAAGGCGAAGATGCTACTTTTCCCCCTTTCTCGTCTCACTCTCTCTCTCTCGTCCTAGTCAAACACATAAGGCGTATTATATGTATGTATTTTATATTAAAAAGGATTTTTAGGTATTTGCCACACATACAAATGGACTATCATGATGAGCCCACTACTATTTCTGCTACTTTTACACTTTACTTTACAATACAAAAAAGGCTGTTATCAAGTGTACATACGTATGTATCTTGTGCAGTAAGAAAAACATATTCACTCACTCGCTTCACTCCTTCTCTCTCTCTCTCTCCCTAATATGATATGTATAAGTGGAAAAAATGTACCAAGTAAATGACGTTGAGTGAGGGAGTAGTGAACGAAGAAAAAGAGAGTTTCACTACTATAGCAGAAAGAAAGTACAAAAAATGTAAGTAGTACTGTAGCACTATTACCAGAACTAATCTAAGTGCAAAAAGGCCACATAGGTGACCAAAAAATATGCAAGTCAAAATGGTGGTGCTGTTGACCTGTTCCCCTGGCCTGTGGTGACTCAAAAATAATACATGAAAAGTGGTTAAACAAACTCTCTGAATTATAAACTACTGAACACTATATTCCTTCAAGAAGTGCGAGCCTTGTTTTATACACCTCTGCTGGAAAAAAAGAACCCCGTTGCTAATCAGCAGGTACTACAAAACTAAGGAAAATAAAAGTGTGAAAACAGGTATCAGAAACTTTAATGAACGGGAGCTACTTACAAACGATAACTGGAGCAAAACTCAAGAAACTGGCCAAAATACCCGTGACCCGTTAAAAGTAACCGTTATCCCCTTTCCAAAGAGGAAAACACTTTCCCTCACACAAATCTGGACTGGAGGAGTAGTCATCATCAGTTCACGTAAACATAACCCTGAATGGAGGCAAATCATGTGGTGGTGGTGGTGCGCTACAGAAATCACTTGGCGTCATACCAAAATCATGCTGAAGATTTACTAATAATATAAAACTCATCAAATTAGTGACAATGTGAAGGAAACAAAAAATAAAATTTGACTATACAAAATACATTATACATTTTAGTGAGACTTCTAAGCACTATGCCGTAACAATGTACATTTTAAGATGACACGTTTTCAAGTGCGGTTTGCAACAATGGCGATTGTTGTAATTCCGAAAAGTCCAAGCTGATCTTTTTGGGATCAGCAATCTCCTCGTCATTGTAACACCCAAAAAAGGATGATCAAAAAATAAACATTTTTTTCAACTCCCACTGGGAGTCATATCCAAGTGCTCATTTAGCTACTCCAAGAAAACCCCCATCAAGATGTGAAGAGCTCATCTTAAATATTGATTAAAGCGGTGAATTTTCACTAAATAAAGACAAATTAATAATAATAATTACCAAAAATGTTTTTCATCATCTTCTTGTGCGAACTTGTGGTTTGTCCCATCCCCTGTTTGTCAAGACTTTTTCCAAGTACAAAATAAGTAGGTATTATAATTTTTTTGTGTGTGTGTGATCTTGGATGTGGATTTTTTTTTCTTCTCTCCTCCTGTCTCCACTCTGTCCGCCGACGTTTTTTTGCATCATCATCATGTTGATCAGAAAAGACAGCAACGATTTCCATTCCAATCCCACCATTCACTTTCACTAATACTCTCTGGTGCTGTTCACCAGTAAATAGCTCCCATAAATGCTACTTGTTCACTCACAATTGTGGAAAATGGGAGGAACGGAACTCATTATAACATAATATGTGCTACTACTTCCAAAAACATTGTTCCAGAAACAAAATCTCTCTTTCTCTCTGGTCATGAACTTTTATTGTCATTCGAAAACTAACCACTTTGTGTCCCGTCCGCTCACTATACTCAACTAAAAGAAAGTATTAAAAAATATTACCAAAAGAGCTCTCTCCAACTACAAAACAAAATTCTCACAATAAAATACTAAAAAAATTTATTATTCATTGAACCAGTACCAAATATATCTTTACTGTGTTGCTGCCATCAATAGTTTTATACTTCTCCTTTCTTTTTTACTTTCACTCTACTTTCTTTCGCCGGAGCCTTCGACATAAGAAAAAAAAATTAATATCGCTGTTATCTAATTGATATAATATAACCGTACTTTTACTAAACTCTTTCTTAAGCTGAAGAGGAGATACAAATTAACTTTTTAAACTAACATCGTTTTCAATACGATTTTTTCCACAGTCTGATATTCGCAATCGTGATTCAAGGTTTTTTAATTAGTGAAAGCAAAAAAGGGTTAGAGCGTTGATCGTTCTTTCCTCTTCTTGCAAATTATGCATATTATGTATTTGTATTATGCTTAAAAAAATTGTAACAAAATGGTACATGTCTATGTCAGGAAACGTTAAGTTGTATGTCGGCAAATAAGGGGAAACGGGAGCGCAAGGAGGAGGTTCTAGTTAGAAGGGTTTAAGTTTTAACGGGACTAAAAAAACAATTTAGATTTTTGTAACTTCTGGAATGTGCCCCTTGAAAGGAATGAACTGTATTTCAGAGTCATCTTTAAATTCCTTTCCATCATTTCTTTGTTACAAACGTTTCTCTTCATGTTCGTCAAGATTGTCATCATCATCATCACTGTTGTCTTCACCAACCTATTGTCATTCATTGTTATTGCTAGACCACCAGTTAAGTTGCTACTATGATAAGTTTGAATATGATGACAGGTGAAAGTGTAGTGAAAACGGGCAGACGGTTACGTCGACACAGACAAAAACTATTGGACACTTACCGCCTCCGTGCTCGTCGTCTAGTTTGTTGTCGGACACAATTATCGTTGTTGTGCGGAGTACAACAGGACAAGGTTAATCTCCTCTCCGAAAAAGAAAGTGACTTTCCCCACCGCCAAGAAAATAAGAGCAGAGTAGTAGACCAGTTTACCGTTTGTAGTTCAACTAGTAGTATTATTGATAGTTGTAAAGTAATTGTTGCTGCTGTTGGGCAATGTGTTGACTGTAGTTCAGAGGACAGTTGTTATTGCTGCCACTGCTGTTGTTATTCTCATTGTGCGTTGGAAAGTTTTAGTGAGTGTGAAAATTCCATTGTGTTGTTAGAAGACTCTGGTGCTACCAATACTGTCGTGTCATTGTTGTCGTCCTCCTACTTCTCTCTTGATCCAAATTGGAAGATTTGCAGAAAAGGGGAAATCAGCAGTGACGACGACGACGATGAGTTTGGAATGACAGAATGGCAAGTACCTCGCACGTAGCCCCTGACCTTCCTCCTATGCCTGATCTTTCACATTTAACAGAAGAAGAAAAGCAGATCATTCAAAATGTGATGTTCCGTCAGCAACAAGAAGAAGCAAGAGAACATGAAATTGTCAGGTATGCCGTTAGGGTTTACATTATGAAAAAATATAGCATTATAGCAAAATTATGTTGCTCTACAAATGATTTTAATATTTATGAATTGTTTTTATGTGTCATGAATTTTTAGTCGGAAAGCAGATGAACTGAAAGTACTGGAGGAAACAATTCGTCATCGTAGTGAACAACAGCGGAAAGCGGGTATCGGGCTGGATGCAACGTGTCAGTTGTGCCTCAAGACCAAATTTGCGGATGGCCTTGGCCACGTGTGTGCATATTGCGGTGTGAGATGCTGTGCACGATGTGGTGGCAAAGTGACGCTCCGCTCGAGCAAAGTTATTTGGGTATGCATCTTATGCCGAAAAAAACAAGAGTTGATTATCAAAACAGGTCAATGGATGAATCAACCACTCTCTACGTCAGCACCCGAGAAAGAGAATCGGGGTCCTGGGAGCAGCAGTGGCTCTCATCGCTATCCTCCTCCACCACTTCAACGAACTTCAAGCCTCCAGCATCAAGGGAGAGAACTCCCAATCCCTCAACTAAGAAGACAATACAGCCAAGAAAATCGACCACCACCACAAATGGTTCCTCCTCCCCATTTGTCACAACGAAGATCCTCCTCCTCTGACCCGTACGACTACTATCCTCACCATTACAGAGACTTTGACTCGGGTTACGGCCCACCTCCTCCGCCGGCCCCCACTCATCCTCCCCCGCCCTCGTCCTCCCATCACACAATGTCCCCACATTCCATCCATTCCTCGACTTTAGGCCACGGGCCGCCACCTGCCAAACCACCACCTGTCGACTGGGCCTCTCCACCATCCTCCTCGTACGACCAACGACTCCACCTCCATCATCAATACAAGAGTTCGCAACTGCATTCGCAACACTCCATCTCTTCATCATCGCAACCGTTACATCATCATAGCATTAGTGGTAGTACTAGTGGTAGTAGACTAAGTGGGGCTCCAGGGCCATCTTCGTCAGTGACTAGTAGTGGTGGTCTCATGGGCCCTGGAGGTCACAGATCACTTAGTTCATCTGAGGAAGAGCTCCGCTCCACACCTGAGTACACCTCGGGAGATGAGCTAGATCCAAGACATCGTCATTCTTCTCGCCTCCAGTCCACTTCTGCATATCTCCACGGCGCCGAGGTAGGAGGAGTTGGGGGAATGAGCTCCCTTTCCAAAGGTGCATACGATGGTGCTAAGACTACTAGTGCTAGTGGTATTGGTGGTGGAACTAGTTTACTGCCCGCAGGTGCCGGTGTTCTTCCTAAATACCATCACTATCATCAAATGGCATCTAATGATGCTAGGAGAATTTATCAGAGAGGCCAAAAGAAAACTGTCCGTTTCGATTCTGATGATTTTAGTGCTACGGGAGAAGGGGCAGGTGGTGTCATGGGGGCTGAGGAGGAGTGGTTCTGGGATCAAAGTTCTGCTGAAAGGCAGGGCTCACAAGACTCGACTACTAAGGATTCCGGAATAGACACTTGTTCCAATTTTACTTCCAGTGAAGACTCCAATCGTGAATTAGTTCATACTAAGGTAAGTTAGTACACTAAAAAGCATGTGAATCTTGCGGGCATGTGAATCATGAAAATAATCTATTCTACTCATATTGCCATAAAAAGGCTTCTTTAAACCATTAAATATTTTCATTGAAACTTTTACCTTAGCATCCTGTGTCTTGGCGGCCAAATAGTGATGGAACCAAATTGATAGGTCATATGATTTTAAAGAAAGATATTAGGGATGGCCATGGGTCATCAGCACATATCTTGGGGCTCAAAGTGACTGGTGGACAGGTTTTAGAGAACGGGAGAATAGGGGCCATAGTGGAGAAAGTTAAAAAGGGGTCTATAGCGGATGCCGTCGGAAGGGTGAGACCTGGGGATGAAGTTATAGAATGGAATGGAAGGTGAGCTAGTCTTTTGCGATGATACATTTATGTCATTGTCTCATTCAGTTTATTCACTTTATTGCCGGCGTTGCAAATCTAACTTTGTTTCATATTATCTACGTTTCAGGGGCTTGGTGGATAGAACGTTTGATGAAGTTCATGAGATCATCGCAGATTCCAAGTCGGATACGCAAGTAGAGCTAGTATTGGCAAGACCGATGGGTGTAGGTGCCCCAAGTAGTTCGACAAGTAGTAGTGCCATTCCAAGTACATCAACAAGTGCAAAGAGCTACCTCAGTATTCGTAAAGACTATAAGAGACCAAGTGTGACTGTGACAAGCCCAACCTCACCAGACCCACCGCGACCAGGCCGCTTCGGACCAGTACAACAAGCAAAAATTCAAATTAAAATTTGGTTTGACCCCGTGGGACATCAGTTATTGGTTAGGGCGATTAATGCGTGTGACCTCTCATCTAGAAATCCACTTCCTAACCCGTTTGCCAAAGTGTGCCTCCTTCCTGACCGAAGGTAAACTACCACGCTACTAGTCGCCTAAAACTCGAAATTGGATTATATCATGCTAATTGTTAATCTTTCCGTTAATTTAGTGAGAAATGGAAGCGGAGAACAAGGGCAATGCAGCAAACCCGTGATCCGCGCTGGAATCAAACCTGTGTGTTCGCTCCCATACGCCTATCAGAAATAAGAAGTCGTTTTCTGCACGTGACTGTTTGGGACAATGAGCGTGCAGGAAACATAGATTATCTTGGAGAGACTTCCATTGAGCTCGCCTCGCATCCCTTGGACGATGAGCCGGAATGGCATTTTCTAACATGGGATGTAAGACCCAGTTTCTTTTCCTCCATAATCATTAACAGAAATATCTGAGTCCTTAACCCGAAAACTTTTATTTTTTTAAACTTACAGCCTCAGTCGAGCTTCTACATAGATGATACAACACCAGGACCATCATCAGCGGAACATCTTTCGCCTCCAAGTACCACATCCCGTCTCTCAGATTCAGAACGTGACTGTTTGGGACAATGAGCGTGCAGGAAACATAGATTATCTTGGAGAGACTTCCATTGAGCTCGCCTCGCATCCCTTGGACGATGAGCCGGAATGGCATTTTCTTACATGGGATGTAAGACCCAATTTCTTTTCCTCCATAATCCATAACAGAAATATCTGAGTCCTTAACCCGAAAACTTTTATTTTATAAAACTTATAGCCTCAGTCGAGCTTCTACATAGATGATACAACACCAGGACCATCATCAGCGGAACATCTTTCGCCTCCAAGTACCACATCCCGTCTCTCAGATTCAGACACATCCGAGTTAGATTACGAGAGGCGCGTTGAAAATGCTTCCATTTCCAGTTCCTCTAGGTACGCCACAAAGTATGGGAGTTCATAAGTGTCTTTCCTTTCTCCTTCTGCTTTCGTACAAATAATTTTTGTGCTATTGGAAAACTAACATGCAAACTAACTTCTCTTATTGTCTCTCTCGCTTCTTTCTATTTCTGCTTCTCTTTCTCTGCTCAACTTGGTCCAACTTCAATTCGTCAACTTTGTTCACTCCCCAACAGTCCTTTATTTTGTTCTGATTACTACAGTCCAACCTCCGGATGACCTGTCAGCAGAAAGACGGTCACGTCGAGACTTGAGTCCATTGAATCGTCGCGTGACTACAGATGCAGGTGACCCTTATATACCAAATCGTGAACCTTTAAATAGACGTTCTTTATCAGCCACCTCCCAGTTTCGTTCGAAAAGTCCTCCACGGCAAGCCTTCTCACCTATTAGAAATGAGTCTAGTGATTTGGGTGGCCCTCCGATGCCAAGAGCTCATAGATCTGCCACAGTGACCCCTCAGGGGTCTCCCAAGAAAAGACAGTTGCCTATCGTCCCGCCGGCCAGAGAAAGACTGTCGCAGGTACAGTATTTACAATAAGCTCAAGCGAAGCTAAATCCGTCAAATGAGCGTGTGCATTAATTTAAACTAATCCTAATTTTATGTTCATCATCTACAGGATATAGAAGAGAGGGCAAGGGCCCTCAAGGCGAGAATGAATAAATCCTCCCAGTCTGCTTCATCATCGTATTCTTCCAGGGGGCCCAGTATTGAGAATGAAGGATCAGTAAGATCCAATCGAGGTATATCGCCTGACCGGGAATTTGCAGATTCTGACCTAGAAAGTGTCACCAGTGCCTTCTCCACTCAGAGTGAAAATCCAAATCGACTTAGGTACGTTCCAAACTTTTTCTTTTCCCTTCATCATCTTCACTTAGATTCTCACGCAACAACTATTAACGCATTACCACAACAGTATATTCGCCTAACGCCAATATTCTTCAAGCGGACGTAGAAACACATGGCCAGTGTACATTCTAATGCTGCTGCACTGTCTCATTTGACAAATAAAAAATATTAACAACGTAGGCATCTTATGTACCAAACTGCTACTCACAAATTAAACAGAAAACCCTTTCTCAGACACAGGTCACAGCAACAAAATGACCTGGCTCGGTCCTTAACTCCACAGCTTTCCTCACTCTTTCTGAGGAAAGATCCCTCCGCAAAGGATTCTTATAACCATCACCACGGAGGGAAACCCTATAGTAGATATAAAGTATATTTCCGTAATTCCTCTGAGCACGAGTATCAAAGTGCTGCTTGTATATCCTATGAAGATGCTCACAGTGCTCGAAGCTATAGTATGAATAGCCCTGATCAACCCTTTGAAATAAGCACTGCTGCTTTTCCAAACAGAGTTGCTAGTAATATGCATTTAAGTAGCAGGAGTAGAGCAAATGAGTGTAATACAGCCGGTGGCAATTCTACTAGCAGTAGAGCACGTAGACTAAGTCGAGAACTAATTGCAACGGTAGATTCAATCAGAGACATTATACATGATGTACGCACTCGACTCACACAAAACAATTCCCAAGACTCTTGGACAAACCTTCCTCTTTTAATTGAGCAAGCGACTAGTGGCAATAATAATGACATTTCCAAGAAGGGTGCTGTAAACGGTGGTGGGCAAAAGAAAAGTAGATTAGCTAGGGAAATAGTGGAACAAAAGAATCATGTTGAGAATCCTCATCGAGATGATAAGTCGTCAAGACTGGAAGCTGCCAGTCAAAGTCATCATAGCAAGCAGATGATTACGCAACATGACAGTAGAAATGGTAAAAGTAACATGAAGCATGAGATAGGATCAAGTAGAGGATGTAGAGAGAGTGGAGAAAAGGTAGCTCAAGATGAGATTGTCAATGATGAAGAAGATGAATCCGATTCAGACGTAGATGAAAGCTGTGATGATGATAGTGCTAGTGGTAGCTCAACTGCTTCTGAGTCAAGCACAGGTTATTATGAGGAGAATGGCAATGGAAGCAGGAAAGGTGAGGATGGGAATGTAGAGAAGCAAGCTTCTTCTTCGTCAATAACAACATCATCAAAAGGTAGCCAGTTGGGAATTCCTAGAAAAGGGTTGACGGTTGCTCAGAATAGTAGTAATCAGAGCAAGAACAAGAGTGAAGGTTTGTCCAAGAATACGAAGAGTACGATTAAGAGCACCAGTAGCAGTCCCAACACCGCTGCTTTCACTCACGTAAACAGATCTAGTAAGCAGTCACTCGCTTCTTCGGAAGTAGTAATTGAAAATCCTCGTCACAAACAACATCCTCATCGTGCTATTGTATTTAGAAAATGTAACGCGAGTAAGAAATGCAAAAGCGATCCTGGAGCTGAGCCGGCCGCAGTTGTTAGCAGTTGCAGCAGACGCACTCCTACTTGTACCGATGATGATGATCGTGTTAATATTGTTGTTGTTGAGAATAAAAGTCCTAGTAGTGATACTGCTGTTGATTGTAGCCCTGATCATGGTAATTGTAGTGAGTACACTCTCCGACATCCAAAACGGAGCCTGGGAACAAGGAGCCTCTCATCTGAAACTGCTCCCGAGGAGAAAGCTGGTGAGTCAAACTTGTTGTGGACAAAATTATCCACTTTCTCTTTCTCATTACAATTTATATACCACACACATATCATAACCCCACACTTTCTAAGTTACCATTCATCTATTCTATCGAAATGTGTATATATCTCTCTTGATTTCTCATCTGTATTTTATTATTCGTGTTTCCGTTTCTCGTTTTTGGAATGTGTTCTATTACTTTCATTATACCTATTGTGTGTATCTATGTGTGTAGACCATT
>JAANSM010001708.1:0-17403 GCA_036850725.1 Orchesella villosa
CAAGATTGGTGCGATTTTGAGTGTTGGATTTGTCTGCACATTTTACTCGACTATTGGTGGAATGAAAGCCGTATTATTTACTGATGTGTTTCAGGTACATTCGTACATTACAATAATTTAAGTAATTAAAAAACAGTTCTGCTGAAGAATTCGTCTTCACTGTTCTTTCATCTTTATCTTTAGAGCTTTCTAATGCTGGCTGCAGTGATATGCGTCATTGCTCAAGGAATCTATGAATTTGGTGGTGTGAGCGAAATATGGAAAATCGCTGAAAAGGGTCAACGTATTGACTTTTGGGAGTGAGTACATTAATCAAAGATTTCCTAACTGTGGGATATTGATGCAAATTATTATGATTGCTAATATTACACTTTTCGAATTCATATTTTGAACTAAAGATTCAGTACTGATCCAACACATCGTCATACATTTTTCACACAAATTATTGGGGGCACTTTTATGTATCTTGGGTTGTATGCAGTTAATCAAGCCCAAGTTCAGCGTCTGGTCTCCACCAGGTAATGTATGTACCCATTTATTATAAATTGAAAATCAAATTCCTCCTCTAATTATACTCAATAAGTTAAGTATAGCCTTGTTGCAATTCACCTATCAAAAACGTATCCTTCCTCATTTCAGGGACTTGCGAACAGCTCGTTTAAGCTTGTGGTACAGTCTCCCCATTCTATTGATCTTAAGCTTTTCGACAGGTCTTGCAGGACTGGTAATCTTTGCTAAATACAAAGATTGTGATCCAATTTTTGAAAAGCGAATTCAGTCACCAGATCAGGTTCTCTTCAGATTAATCCCATTACCCCGCCCCATTCCTCCATGTTGTATAAAAAAATGTAAAAATATATATCATCTCTCGACAGTTACTTCCATTATTTGTCGTGGATTCCTTCAAACACATTCCTGGTGTTACAGGACTATTCATTGCAGGCATTTTGAGTGGTTCACTATCCACTTGCTCTTCTGCCATTAACTCCTTAGCTGCTGTAACCTTTGAAGATTACATTAGCCCGCTGTTCAAACTACGAAATAGAAACCTAAAATCCAACACAGTTTCAATCATCACAAAACTGATCGCTCTTTTGTATGGAGGACTTTGTGTTGCTTTAGCTTTCTTATCAGAGCACTTTACTGGAGTTCTACAAGCTAGTCTAACAATATTTGGGATAGCTGGTGGACCTCTCCTTGGACTGTTCACTTTAGGAATGCTTTTCCCGTCAACAAGTGAACTCAGTGTCATTCCAGCATTTCTTAGTGCATTAGCCATAACTTCATGGATTGGATTCGGCAGGCCGAAGCCAATTCCAGTGAAACTTGCAATTGGGAAAGCTATGCAATAACTCAACTTATGGAAACTTTTCAATGTTGGATGAAGCTTCTCTAGACACATCACTCATCTTAAATAATGTGTCTATATCGTAAGTATTGTTAAAATTAAGTAAGTGATGCTTCGTGTTGTTGCGTGACCATGTTCAAGTACCATTTGCATTTCTCCTAACATTTGTTCACTTCAAATTGATATTTTCAGGGAGCTATCCGAACCAACAGCGGAATTCTTTTACCCATACAAGATATCATATCAATGGTATCCCCTGATTGGATTTACAATTACGGTAGTTCTAGGTTTAGTTTTCACAGCTTTTATACGACATAAGAAGCCAGTAGAACAGGAGTTTGCTAAGTCCAATAATAACCGAATCAAAAGTTTTGAACTAGCAATGAATAAAATTACGCGTTGTTTTCATTTATAGATATATTATATTATTCGTTTATTTTATAACAACAAAATTAACATCGATAAATGATGAATATTCAGAATATTGCGATGTAGACGCTGCCAGTAACTGGACATAGTTAAGTACTCGCCTACCATTATAATTATGTCTGTCTATATGGGATATATATGTGTAATGATTAGATCTTAACAACTTGAGCAACAAAATATGCCTACTGCTTAAGATTATATTGTATTCGAATGTAAATATATAATAATTTGATCTGCTCTTTTGCTGATACTGATTATTAATACTTTATGCTAATAGGATATTATTAAATATTATCTAATAATAAATTGCCCAATAACATTTGGTTCTTACGTCGTTCCACATATAATGTGCTATCTAGATTTAAGTAGATACAGCTAAACATAGTCAAAATAGATATCCCATGATATTCATTAATACTTTTTCACACCACCAACAAGTTTTTGCACAGTTTTCCGTTAAAACAATAGCAATAAGTCATGTAATGGAGAATTATAAAGCAAGTTTCGATTTGTACAAGGAATAACTAAAAAAATAATAAAGTATCTAGTTTTTAACAGTCCTATGCACTAAAATTGTCAAAATCCAGTAGAGCAATATCCATCCAATAGTTGAGACAAAACCAGGCCACACATGAGGATGATCGATTCCCCAGCCACGAGTAGCCAAAGAACGCATGGATTCGCAAGCCATGTTACATGGCACGAGGTAGGCAATGTATTGCAAAAATTTCGGGATTCCTATAAGAATACAGATTATTTAGGCAATAGAAAATTAAAATTAAGGTCTTACTAGCCTTGACTTTTGGCACAGTAAGATATTTTAATCTGATTTACCTTCAAGTGGCCAAACCATTCCAGATAGAACCATATTGGGGTAATACGAGCTACACAAAAATTATAAAAACGACGATTAGACTGATTGCCCCATTAGAGTAGCCAAAGAACGCATGGATTCGCAAGCCATGTTACATGGCACGAGGTAGGCAATGTATTGCAAAAATTTCGGGATTCCTATAAGAATACAGATTATTTATGCATTAGAAAATTAAAATTAAACGCTTACTAGCCTTGACTTTTGGCACAATAAAATAATTTAATTTGGTTTACCTTCAAGTGGCCAAACCATTCCAGATAGAACCATATTGGGGTAATACGAGCTACACAAAAATTATAAAAACGACGATTAGACTGATTGCCCCATTGAATATAGCTGATAAAACTTAACTTTGAGTATTTTCATGAACTCATGTTCTTACCCAATAGACACAAGAATAGTTTGAACTTCCTCTGTACAAAATGTAGAAGCCAAGAACCCAAGAGAAAGGCCACAGAAGCCTATCAGTAAGGATAAAATGATTCCCCAATAAATCGGCCCATTAAACTCTATCGTGAAGAGTTGCGTAATGATGAGGAAAATCAGGAGAGTTTGCACAATCAGAACGATCCCTTCAGTGATAAAGTAGGAGACAAGGATTTCCACGGTTCGAACTCCAGACACAAGGCCACGATCTAAGGTTCCACGTTTCTTGTCAGAAATGTGGTTGACACCTCCAGTAATCAGTGGACAGAAGAAAATAATTCTGTACGAAAAAAGCAAGTTAAATATCAGAATTTCTACTCATAAAACATCGAGTCATTTGTTTTTGTGTATCAAGCAAAGCTTGAAGCATCAGGGTCATATATAACGCGACTATATCGAAGGCAAACAAGTCATATTATCATCTTACCCCAAAATGGCACTAGGAGCAAGAAACTGACGGAAGTTAGTGTCCGTAGATCCATAAATGGGTTCTTCCAACTACAAATCAAAAGTCATGACCATGATTATAACTTATAAGCATCAGTTAATCCCCTTACGACCTACTCATCGCACTCGCTTTTCTCAGAATCATCAAGATCAAGATAGGCACAAAGGCTAATGCATTTACCTTCAGTGGGATTTCCCCGACCCGTCTGTCGAATCCACATGACTCAAAGAGTTGAATAATATATTTTTGGAATGTGAAAAAGAACGTTGTACGAATCGTTTCAGCAACCTGTTTACCTGTTGATCAAAGAGTAACAAAAACGGTGTTATTTCTTCACTGCAAAAACAAAAGCCGTGAGTATACTTAAAAAGCCAAGTATTTTTTCTGCAAAACTCGACCGTGCAATAAATTGCAGGATAATACCCTCTAAAATGACAAGATATTCCTTGCTTCTACATATATTTTTATTACAGCATAGCATACAAGTTACAACACTGCCCACAACATCAGACTTTTTGTGCTCATGTCTTGTAAGATGGTTGCGTGTGTTCAACCTTTTTCTCATAGTAATCACCTGTATTATTGTAAGTTGTAGCAGTGCAGTGGGGTACAACAAAAACAAGCAAAAGCAATAGCCAAAGTCTAAAATCAAGGTTAAGCCGTATGAAGTCATTAAGGAAAAATATGGCAATTTTTGGATGTGTATATAGATTCGTCGAATGCGCAGACGTTACGTTGTAATAGAATGGTCTAAGTCTAAAGGTCTAATAGATATATAGGCATTTCCTCCTATAGACTTACTTGTCATGTCCATCTCAAAGGAAATTATGGAGCCATTCAGAACTTCTTCTGTTGGTTCAGCCCCGCTAATTGCTCTCTCATACATGTGGGTTGAGTAGTTTTCTGGAAACACCATAAAGCCCCATGTTTTTCCGGCCTTGGTTTGCTCTAATGCTTCCTCTTCAGTGGCGAATGGGATCTGTAGTGATGATGAGTAAAATGTAAATGCATGCGTCAAATTTTCTATGCATCTAATGCTTTACAGATTTTGTAGATTTTGCTTTACAAGGAATTGGAGCGTTTTTCGTATAATAGCCCATAATTAGTCATTCGAGTTTCCTGTTTGTGTTTTGCATTCATTGTGTCATCGCACCACAAGAATTGAAATGAATGACTTGTTTTGATAGTAAAGCAATGACCTAACGTGCTCTTGTTGTTTTCATTAGAATTGTTCCTTACCAGTTTTAACGTCCGGTTTAGGGAATTTTGTCCAGGTAGTAGGTCCAAAAATCGGCAACTCAGGTCCTTTGGAAGGCAATCTTCCATTGAGTAATTTGAGCAGTCTGAATCAAAATTGACGACGCCAACTTCCAAATCCGTGGGGTCATTTCCGACAGTTACACATACATTCATCATTTGAATACATGGTAAAATTAAAACGAAAAAGAGGAATCTGAAAGTGAAACAGAATGTATTTTTAATTTAGTCACAAGTTAATGTACATCCTTTTTCTATACAAATACTACATTGTACAGTTCATATATGTTCTTTATACGTCATTTTGTGCATATCTTTCTATATCATTTATACATTCACTTGGGTCAAACTTTCGCATATACCTAAAGCCTATTACGTACGAAAGTGTAAGCAGTATATAAGCACCATTTAGGTCACGGAACAAAAGATTTTGATCTGGATGGGAAAATCAAAGCAATAATTCAGTAGGTCTGTGGGAACGCTTACAACTTGTAGGAAAACGAAGAATTGACTTTAATAAGTTGTGCTCTGCTTCTGTAGGCTGGAAATGCATTTGACTTTGACTATGAATGCAAAATAAGTTAGCATAATAACTAACAATCTTATTCAGGATGAAGGGAAGTGGAATCAACAGAATTATAAGTGAGAGTGCATTAAAATATCCTCTTTGTATGTATAAAGTAATTAGACAGTAAATTGAGGAGTGGATATATTATGAGAATGGATTCTGTCTGATCTGGCTTGACTATTTGATCGCTAGCTTACAAAAATAAGAGTAATAATATTTTCCCACAAATTGAGGAGTAAACTGTGGAATGGATGAAGGAAGAATATATTATATGATTTAAGCTCAAAACGGCAAAATACTTCTGCGTTGTAGAATCGCGTGTGGATAATAGGCTTGTGTTATTTTCCATGTAGTTTGGGATAGGACATGTGTAATGTGTATCATACGCATTGTATTTATACATTGCTTTACATTTTTTCGTACATCTCAAATTTTCATGCATAACACACTAGTTTACAATATTATATTCACGTAATCCTTCATACTTTCTTTCTACAAATAATTCGCATATTTTGCATATTATAATCTTTACTTACTTGCGATTTCTCATGAGCAGAATCAAATTTTTCCTAACAAGAGCCTTGAGTCTTGAGAGGCCCAAATATATCTCGTCGTGAACATCCTGCTTAAATGATTGCTTTCGTTTATAACTGATTACGGAACGGGAAGAGAGGCTTTTCTCGAGTTTGTGAGGATGTTGCGGAGGCTGGGGATTTGTGGAGACTTTTGGAGTAGCTCCTGGACTTGGTGGTCCATCTTTTGAATTAGGATATCGCATCCTTGTTTGGGCAACGTTGTTTGGACTCATGGCAGTAATGGAGAGTCTAGCTTGGGATTGGAAGGATATTTCTTCAATGGCTTGAGCAACAGGATCATCTTCTTCATTTTGCTTAGCCGCCGCTTCTTCCTCAGTAACTCCCATTGTGTCATTTTTACACAGTTTCAGTACAATGTCTTCCAGTAAATTAGTGTTGTATTCTTGGAGCAAGGCTTCCGGGGACTTTTCAGCGAGGAGGCAGACCACTTCGCATAAGTCCAATCTGATATTTTAAATGTTGAAAAAATTGCTAAATTTCATTTTGTCGCATAATTTCTATATGTATATTATATCAAATCAGTATTTTATCGCTTCTTTTATCAATCTGTCTTTCCTTTCCCGCATTCATTTTCTGTACGTAAAAAGGTAGTCTTCAGTCTTTGGAACTTTTAACCTTTATCGCCAAATGACCAATAACATGTAAGAAGGTAAAAAAAATAGCAGAAAAACTTGCACTTCATGCAGCTTCTAATTCTAATCCATAAGAGAGGTTGATTGACGTCATTAAAGCATAAGTATATCATGTCTTGAGGCTGCACACATGTCTGACATTCACTCTAATCATATACGTATAGAAATATTTCGTAACATTCTGCGAAAACCTCTTTTATTCGACCTACGACATTACTCTATCTTAAATGCTTACAGTTATATTATGAGCTTAGACAGGAAAGGTAGAAGTCAAATTTCAAGGTACATTTGTATGGATTATTATTGAGCAGTTAAACGTTAAACTATAATACCTAATGAATACAATGACAATGAACAAAGCCAAGCTTACCCTATGGGACTGACGCGCCTCTTCAATGTAATGTGTAGTGATAATCACAGTGGTTTGTCCTCGTGAAACCAATTTGCACAAGTGGTTCCAAATGCTGCAAATAATTGAAAACAACAAACCATAAAATATAGTTACTAAAGCATACACATTGAATTTATAAGTAAACATTGACGCTCGTAAAAGTTGCAATTTGCAATGTACCAAACGCCATTGAATTAGGTATGGGATTAAAAAGTCACATGCGCATAAAATATCGACTAAAGAGAAACTTTTTTAAAATATGGACAACTTTTTCATTGCCACCAACATTTCTGTGCATATAATAAATATTTAAAATCCTACAAATTTTTATTTTTATTCATTATCCATTATCCAGGACTCTGCAGCTGCTGCTAATTTCAACTTTTGTTGTGCCTATATTAACTTTGTTTACATTTTGCTTGACCATTTTGACCGTTTAGATGTTAGCAACAGGATTGCGTCCGTAAATAACAAACAAACCTATACATTATGATGAGACAACATACTACGAGTATGCAAATTGTGCAGCAAAATATGTGCACTATATGTATATGCATTTTGGTTCATTCTTGATCACATTTTTAATACGTGTGCCAAACCTACCTGTTCTGTCAACCTACAACCTACTCTTAGTTTTAGTTCACTGTTTTTGCTTTGGTGTCATTTGCATTGCAAAAAGCAAAAACATCTTTTGAGTTTTGGCAAACACCATGAGTCAGATTAGTTTTTGGTTAGGGCAGGGATTTTTATGACCGGTTTTGGGTATTTTGGGAAGTGGATGAGAGCCGATAGCTAGGTGATGAATATGATGATGAAAGTTTGTTTGAAATAAGAATTTTAGTAAGATTCTGGGAAGGTAATCTGATGCGTAATTTGATGGAAGTGGAAAAATTTGTATTTCTAATGCTAAATATAAAAAAGATACATATTGTTACATTCTTGTAGCAGCTACATGCAATCAGTGTGTGTACACAGAGGACAAAGAAGTTTACATATAAATTAGATGCATAAAATGCGTACAATGAATGAACTTGTACTTACAGATTGGAATAAATTTTCTGAGGATGTTGCAAGAGCAAGAGCACTCTTGTCAAGTCATAGCCCTATCCCTACATATAATATTTTTCATTTGTTCATATCAAGTTCGAACTTTTTTCTTCTCTGCTTGACCATGAGTTTCTTGGGTAATTTCGCAAGAATATCTGCAAAGCCAATATAGCAGCTTCAATAGTACAACACAAAATATAAAATGTATGAAAAAATGCAGAAGGCATATGGGCATATACGGACAGAATATTATGGCAACATAACATATAGGCTCTCAGGTGTCTTGTTTGTTACGTCGCATATCATCATAATATAAACTACATATCATGCCCACCGTGCTGGCGTTGGTACTTGGTCATGAAAATGACAGAAAAAATTGGTTGCTTGATCTCGTTTTTCTTAATAAAACAAAAATTCATTCGAGACTTTGGACACGTAGTCCTCCTGTCTGTAAAATAATGCTTTTATGATTGCATGCAATATCAAGTGTATTATCAACATTTTGGAGCATGATGTTTTCTTCTTGTTTGCGGTGAGCATAGCACGATATTTAATTTTTTCTCATGTTTTCTGCCAATGTTTTCGCATATTCAAACAATCCAAGTAGATATAGAAAATATGATTAAATATGCGAATGTAAAAACGAACCAGGAGTGAATAAAAAACAATAATTTTAAAAAGACGAAAGAATCATTTTCTGCTTGGTTTGTTTTATGATTGTTATATAAGTTAACTGCGTATGTAATATACATATCATATACTTGTGATGTGTATATCACAATTGGAATGTGCATAATATGAATGCAACCGTGCATTGCAACTGCAATCCTATCTTAAATTTCGATTTTGTAAAAGACAGACGAAATCCGTAGAAGCTGTGCCTGTGCGTCAGGTAATGATAATGCAATGACAATGGAATTTGGTATGCTCTTTAGTAATAGGATAAAGCAGGAAATAAGAATAAGAAAGGTTTATGAACTTACTTTTCACGTAGAAGTGGATCTACACCGACAGTCTGAAACCCAAAAACAGAAATCAGAAAAATGTAGTCAAATCCTTGATCACTTACAAATGAAATCCCATACTCCCATATGTATTTTTTATGGGAGTATTTGTTTTTATTAAACAAAAGTATAGTTTAAAAATCTTACCGGCTCGTCTAAAATTAAAAGCTCTGGAGAATGAATTAATGCAGCTGCAAAGGACACTCGCCGCTTTTGACCACCACTAGAAATCCAATTAAAATTGAAGTTACAAATTAGTATACAATTGTGTACTACAAATACAAATTAATCATAAATTCACACTAATAGCTTTTAGGTATATCCTGCTGTTATGAGATGATACGTACCTAAGTGTCCTAACTGTTCTGTATGCCGGTGGCAAGTCTAAAAAGTCTATGAGGAAGTCAACTTGATCTTCAAAACTATGTAGTTTAAAAATCTTACCGGCTCGTCTAAAATTAAAAGCTCTGGAGAATGAATTAATGCAGCTGCAAAGGACACTCGCCGCTTTTGACCACCACTAGAAACCCAATTAAAATTGAAGTTACAAATTAATATACTTATGTACTACAAATGAATCATAAAATTCACACTAATAGCTTTTAGATATATCCTACTGTTATAAGATGATACGTACCTAAGTGTCCTAACTGTTCTGTATGCCGGTGGCAAGTCTAAAAAGTCTATGAGGAAGTCAACTTGATCTTCAATTTCATCTTTTGTCATTCCACAAATGGTACCAAAGTACTGAAGAGTTTCACAGATTGTGAAATCTTCGTATAGGCAAATATCCTGAAAAACATAGGAGAAAGTAATGATGTGAATCAGACGCAAGGTACAAAAAATTCGTGCATCGTGTGAATCCCATCATTTCAGATTTAATAGCTGCGAGCGCATAATATATTCTACACAAACCTGCGGCATGTAACCAACTCTTCGTCCCGGAATACCACTCTGTTTTGTGCCTGGTCTGGCCCCAAATACAGTAATACTTCCTTCATCCAACTTCCTCAAGCCGACGACACAACTCAAAGTGGTTGTCTTACCACAACCAGAAGATCCCAACAGACTGTAACTAAAATTTCACAGCAAAAAAAACATTTTATTGCTCAAACGTTTAGCTGACAAAATGTATGTGTGTAAAACCATGTTTTTTCCAAGAAACAAGCATGTTTTAAATCATAATTTAACACTTACATAGTGCCTTCTTTCACTGTCATGTTAAAATCATTGAGAACGGGACTTTTAGCTCCGCGAATAAGTTTTCATAGCATTTCGAATCACAACAGCGTTATTAGCATTCCATTCTGCAGACCTTGTATTATTCACAATTCTCGTTGTTGCCTCTTTCGGAATGCTAATGCTCGTCGCTCCATTGCTCCCGTTAGCAGCAACGATATTTGTTGATGTTGGAAGCAACAGCCGGACTTCCATTTCCATTCTGATTCAAATTGGCCATGCCAATTTCTTCCCCAGCTTCAAATCCGGGATTCTCATATTTCTGCTCGGAATCCTCCATTTTTGCAGAATATTTTAATTGAGTTGACTAATGTGGCACAAACAAATGTAAACTGGCACTTGTAAACTATGTCTACTATCTGCAAAACAACTACTACAAAATCCTAAAAAATACTAAACTTTGCAACTTCACTTGTTTTCGATTCACCAAATTATTCTTCTATCATCCATGCTAGCTCAAATTATTAATTCCATGCAAACCACGTTCCGCCTAGGACAACTTTACGTGGACGACTGGCAAACTGGTTATGCATAATTGAGAGTCTAAAACTGAAACTTCGATTGAAACCTTTGGTCAGTGTGGAAATGATTTCTTTATGATTTTCCTTACTTCAGCGAAAACACTCCAAGTAGTACACGGTGGTTACCACAAAACACACACGGCATGTATATCTCCACTCCAGTTAGAAGGTTTAAGATGTTTCGCTATAATTGCGAATTGCGACTTTTCATAGCGTTGCGTTTCTTCCGCTTCTCAGCATTGCTTCATATACTGTACCACACTTCTGACTCACTTCATACATATAGGACTCTTTTTTTAGTATATTAGCTCCAGTTTGGAGTCTGGAAAATACAACAATTCAATACCACTCTTGCATACTTTACTACTAACCATTATGATAACTGTGTGAGGCTTGGGGGATTACACATATACATCGATAAAAAATAAGCTTCACATCACTACACTTTGGCAAACTGCAATTAAAAAGAGTTATTCACAGGTAGGTATCTCTATATATATCATCTTCACTATATATAATGGATTATTATGGAACCACCGCAACATTAAAGGTGGTAAGAAAACCTGGAACCACTTCTTCTTGGGTGCTGCCTCTTGCTCAACCAGTTCTAATGAGACAGAAAAAGACGTCCAGTTCACTGTAGATTCTTGCAAACAGTGGAATTGCCGCAGTGTATAATAATATGATCTCAATGAATAGGAAAGAGTATGAGAGAGAAAAATTCCCAACTTGTTTATTGTTATACATGTGTACCTGAAGATCTTTTAGGGATGACGATGATGAGCACAAGACAAAAAGATGCAGGTAACGCAATGCAACAAAGAGTGAGTTGAGTAAAATATATGTGAACATACAAGACAAATGCTAAATGGACAACGTAGAGAGTCAACATTAAATGTATATACATACTACATACATACATATATGCGTATACCTTCTAAATCATGTACTTTACTTGCTAGTGTAGAGCTAAGAGTTACTAAGAATGGCAAATAAAGTATGTGCAATTCTTCAGCATCAATATGCACCATAGTTCGTCCCATCAACCTTTTTGTAAACTGTGCAAAATGTGTGTAATTGTTGGTAGTTCTGTAGTATATGTACAAAGTACAAGTTACAGAATTCGAGCGTATATCCTTTTATTACACCTGTTACTTCAGCTGCTCCCTTCAATTATCATTACCATCATCATGATCATCATCATCTTCTTCTTCTCCACCGTCATCAGCATATCATAATATCAGAGTAAAAACCAAAGCAGAGCCAGTCAGTCAGCATTGATTCTTATCATGATGATAATATAATATATCCATATTCCAACAATAATCGTCATCACGGCTACTACTTCTTTTTTCAGTTTTGCAAAACTTCTTTTTTTATGCATGATTAGCATTAGGAATGTTACAAGTAGCCCCACAACTTATGTATTCAACATTTGGAAATTATATGATAGTTTTTTTGCTGGTAGTGAAGGGAAGGTGTAATATACGTGCATGTGTGTGTGTTTGATTCTATAAAAGCAATTTTTTATACGATTTTAGGATTTGGAACATTTTACATTTTTACAAGCCAAACCAGTTTTCTTTGCTTCATTTACGTTCACAGAGTTGTGTTTGGCGACTGCTCAATGCTCACTTCACTGGTCTCTTTTACGTATGTGCTTATATATTATTGTTTTACAGCGCATTAACAAAAAATATTAAGAAGTCAAGGCTGTCCCTTTTACAGTGAGATAGCGAACAAACAATTATTTGTAAACCTGCAAGATATAGTAGACAATAATTTTGCATTTGCTCATAGAATATACTTATATACATGCTGCTTTTACGTAAGTAAAATGATATCCGACATCTGCAGTAAGAAAAGCTGACCTAGCTACTTTTTTAACGGTTGCACTTTACGAAAACACGGTGATCAGGACTTACTACGTCAGAAGTAAAATAATATCACCCTACTCTGATTTCAAACTGGTTCGTATTTATTTTAGATGGAGAAAGTGGGAATTCCCTGTAAAGCCCAGAGATCAAACATGAAAGGACATCAGAAATCATTTTTAATGTTATCTTTTCTAAGTTTACGTCAATTAATATAACCCACATCAAAAATACTTTGACTTTAATCATTAAATATTAAATCAAGTTAAAAAAGGAGTATTTATGCACATTTCCTGAAAAGACAGTTTTTCACAGAGACAGTCCAAATGAAACAAAGAAACTCCTAATTCTCACGATGGGATCAATGTCAATGATTTTCTTTTGCAACATACATAATAAGTACATATATGTCAACCTGTATTTTTGTCTATTAAAAATTAAATAGCAGTGCAAGTAAAGAGGTGAAGGTGACGAAAAATTTGAAACCACGAGACCAAAAAATGTTCTTTTCGACAAACAATAATATATACTAGAACCATAATCATAATCAATGAGTCAGAGAGAGGTAAGGTAATCAGCTGAACCTTTTTAAATGAAACATGTTTACGAGCAAACCAAACCAACCTCATTTAGCATTTTTGCTTAAAAAATTCAAGGGAAGTTAGCCACAGGATTACCCAAGACATCTAATGAAGTGAGCATGACTTGCATGTTCTTTGAAATTCAATAAATAGGATAATGTTTTCAGCTATATTCAGGTGCAGTACGTTGTCGTCTGTATTTGTACCTGTGTGCACTGTGCACCGTCGTGTCGTGGCTTGTGACAGTATTGTACATTTATTATGGATGTGTATTCATAAGTACATTATTATTATTATATATACGTTATAGTCGAGAATTCCTCGTCATTTTTGGTATTTGCACACACCATCATTCATATTCATACATGTGGGAGGCAGTGTTTCCTGCGCATGACGCTATTCTCAATAATCCATTATACTTGAACTTGAATGTTAAAATAAAGCACTTAAACTGAAGACTCAGAGCATTGTTCATATCAGTGATCAGAACCGACCAATCTTTTTCTCACGATATAAAATCCATGCATTCACATTTTACCAGACATTCATCTTGTAATAGTAATTACTATGGATTGCGCAAACTCCATCGTCAAGTACGGGAATTCCCTTAGATTCCTTAGAACTGATGTGGTAAATACTTATTACTAATTCTGGCTTTAAAGCACAATCCCTATAGCTCTAACACCTCTTTGTTCCGTTCAGATCCAGTCTCACTTTACCTACAGCGCTTACCGAACCTATACAGTATAACCTTTTATGTTCGTCTTTAATTTGTACAGTACGAACGGATTTGTGTAGTTTTATGACTTTCGCAGGTGATTGTACAGATTACTCCCATCATCTCTGAATATTAACAATTACAGACAGAGCATTAGTATAGTATAAATCTTTACTTTGATATTTAATGTTTTAATTTCCCGTTGCAATATAACTTCATTGCTTTTAGTAGCCATGTTGGAAGCTAACTTTTTTTTCAGCTAAAGTTGATGTAAGAATGATTGAACCATTTGTTTTGATCGCTTTAAACTTAACAGTTGAACGACTAAAACTTAAATTATATTCGGTTCCAGACAGTAAGGCAAGGTTGTAAAAAATTGTAATGCAATATGGTTCAGTTATTATGAAATGAAGTTCAATTGTTGAAATAAAATATATCCATATGATAATGATGCGGAATGTGTAATACGAATATTAAGTGTAAAATAAACGAGATGGGGCAAGGTGAGATTGATGAGAAATGAAGTAAATCATGTAAATTGCTCCGTGAAGAAACACTTCTGATATGAAATGTGACATTAACATGCAGTAGGAAGGGTGAAGGGTTATAGCAGCCGAAAAAAAATGTTTGTAAAAAATTTAACCCCTTCCCTTCTCATTTCATTTACGTGCATTGAATTAAAAGTTTTTTTTACGGTAGTGCACGTAGGTCTCACGGACTATAACGAATATTGTAACTTTGTATGAAAAGTCAAAAGTGTGTGTTAATGCAGCAAACAACAACAATGCAGAGTGCTATATTTTATTTATGCTATGCTACGCTCGCCAGTTACTAAAACATACGCATATACATCCCTATGAAGAATGTTCATTCAATTTTATACTGAGATTACATTCGTTTTTGTCATATCTTCTTTGACTTCTCCAACCCTAACCCTTTCAAACGCTTGCACATTTTTATTTTGCAACTCATAATGAAAAAGAAGCATATATGATAATCATGCTAAAAAGGTAGTCATTTATTTGGCAATGTAAGATCATCTATATATCTGTATATGCACTTGCCATATATTCATTAATGATCATCGTGATCATCATAAGCATGGTGCAAGCCGCCAGTCATCGTGAGTGCTGTACTGCCACAAGCATATTAGTTTGATTAGTTGATTGTTATTATCACGACGAAATTTATATTGAAAGAACGAAGAAAATCATTGTTGCACAATATTTAGTAAAATTAAATTAGACGTAGGAGTGCTATCAGCATTCAGCACCTTACACAGTTGAAGTTCAGAAAACTCATCAAACATTGATAAAATTTGTATACATTTGTGAATTATATAGATTTCAAATCAAAGAAGAGATGTGTGTTGCTTTATGCAAAATCTGATAAACGAAAACGAGAATTACATTGAAATCATAAGTTGTAAAGGCACGCGACACTTTTGTATGCATAATTTACTATCAAAAGAACCTCTATTGAATATCTTTCTTAGTAGTACTAATGCATAAAAAATGCATAAAATAATATATTCCAAATATTTGTAACCTGGTTGGTCACTACAATTTCTTACCCTCTATTGAAATTGACTAAAAAGAATTATTGGAATTAAAACTACGTAACTTTCATATTTGCATTTTAATACCTTATTTCATCCTCGATTGGGTAATAAACACAAACACAACATTTTTGGAAAGCACAAAAGTGAATTAAATCATGAACCCACAAAAGACGTTTTGCTTGGATTGGTCTAGTTTTTATGCAAAATCCTTGAGTTTCTTCGTTTTGTGTTTATTTAATTACACGCTACAAAAAGGAACTTAAATTGTACACAATGTAGATAAAATGCAGACTATGCATGATAATATAGGTTATAGGTAGTGCATTGCATGAAGATTCCAAACATAATATAACTAACAACGTCATTGCTATATACTACGTTACGCATTGACTAAAAATGAGTATATTATTACAACAATGATGGGTAAAGAGTAACTATCAAGTCCCATTTTTGTGCGGTGGTGGCCAGTTTCACATTCACACGTGAACTTGGCTATAACTCAATATGCGGAATACCTTTTTGTGAAGTTACCACAATTGGAAATGTTCCTACTAACCTTTTAGTACTGACGTATGTTTTCGCATCTGGTCTGATTGATATTTTAGAATGCAAATACGAGTTGAAATTGTTCTTGTTTGAATACTAAAAAATGAAACCGACTAATCTTACAAAAAGCTACGTCTACGTCACAGAAAGATCGATAATAGCAGGTTAGATAAGCCAATTGTCACATGTAATTGCCTATTCATTCTGGCCAGTAGTTCAGAACAGAAATCTAATAGAATCATTCTGAGACTGACTGCGAAACAAGAATATAAAATTACATAGCTTGCAGAAAAGTAAAATCTCGAAAGATTGACTTACCTTAATAAAATTCTGTGCATGCGATTTCATCAAATCAAGTTATATATCTAAACATAAAAAAATAAATTGAGAAGTATTGCAAAAAAAATACAATCAGAATTCAAGTTCATTAATAATACGAGTCGATAGAAAATCCAGTCGTCATTCTTATTTACATGTCAGCAGGTCAACTATTCTAACCATAATCAATACAAAAATTATATGTCGAAACAATAAGGTTGAAGGTATAAGTGATTTATGCTGAGCCAAATACCTTACATTAGAACTGCGGGTTAACCGAACTGTGTACTGAGCTGAGTCCTGAGCCACTGACTGAACTAATCGTAAGCATGTTATTATCATGAAATGAATGTACTTTGTGAGCAGTACACTTGAACTGAATATGTATAGTGATTAGAGTCAAATGAATATATGCACTAGCACTTGCCGGGCTACTACTACAATAAAAGAACTATCTGAATATCTTGACCTTTTATGGTGATACTACAAGGTTCTAAATCCGGTATATCCTGATATTTATCATTAGCAGTAATTTTCATGAAACATCACAAACTTACTAATTAATTCAAGTTATAGTGGTTATCTACGACTAAATGTCTCACCGCTGATCTTTGCTCTAACAGCTTCTCTGAAAAATTACCGAACCGAGCGATTCGTTATTTTTGCATGCTTTTCGTATCATATCTCATAAATGACCATATAAGACACAGACGTTGCCAATGTTGCGGTTTCGAGTATTCTAGCCAAAGATTTCTAGCATTCCGTTACGCTGCCGTTACGTATTAGTGAACTCTGTGTCATGGAAGAACAACGAAGCATCTATTCGAAGTTCAGTACAGAACCTTGTTGAGCACTATCATGAATGACGGCGTTTCTCTGAATTTCAATATACATAAGCAAACAATACTTCTGATTCTCGTAGCCCATTTCCCTACATCTCGCTGCGCTCCTCATGACGTAGAGAATCGGTTATGTCCAGGAACCACCTCATGTAATTCAAAATCAGCATTTAGCATGCATTTTAT
>JAANSM010001709.1:0-17397 GCA_036850725.1 Orchesella villosa
ACATATTCAAAATATGTTACTTTATATAAATATGTGCTTATAACCCAAAATATGTAAAAAATATGTGCTAACAACATTGGCTTAATCGACTTTACTGGTCACCAAACATTCACATATGAAGTCTGAGATCAGTCTGATGAAGTATAAGAAATATGTATTTATATGCCTTGGACAACTCTAACGATTTGCAATATATGATGATTGTAAAAAGGATTCAATGGCCATAGCGCGAAAGAGTCTTTATTAGGACGTAACTAAAAATTTCATTCTTAACATTGCATCCTTCCTGTCTTGCTCTGAATTTTCAAAAAGCAAGACATTTGGAATGAGTTGAGTAAACATTCATTCCGGACGTTTATCAGTTATACATGTGTATATGTTTGTATGTATAAGGATCTAAGCGACAAGATGGGGGAAGGAGCTTTCGCTGGAAGTTACAACACAAAAGGTTGGCGTAGTGCTAACGAAACCTATAAGTTTACATAAGTAAAGACAAAAATGCCCTCGAGTGATATTCTTGCAACTTTTGTCTTAAAAATATGTACACATGCTTAATACATTTGAAACAAATAAACGGTGGAAAACGCGAAAAATACATTTCATGTAAGTACCAGACCACTCGACTTGAATTGAAATTTTTAAACACGAGCAAGCACTATTACGCAAGAATGTGCATCAACAAACGTTGTTTTAAGTAGGATTGAATCTATTTTATTTAAATTCTATGTCAAACTCCATCTTTCTGACTAAGGTTAGTTAAAATTTCAGTTATTTGGAAACATTCAGTTTGCTAAATTTATTAGTCTTGATTAGATAGCCCAAATTTAATTTAAAACCAGTACTCTTTTAACTCTTGATCAGTAGAACTGTTAAAAGTAATTTCGTTTAAAAATCCAGACAGGAATAACTTAAGGATAATCAAAACCTTGAAAACTTCATAACTAAATACTAAGGATGAAGAAAACTACTGGTATACCTCTTACAAAGAAACGTAGAAAAATGTCAAACTTAATAAGAATTTTCTGAGACAAAATACATACCTAAAGGACCTTAAAGCTGCCTTTAGGCGAATGATTAGTCAGAATGGTTTATGTTTTCTGCGAATGTTTTTTAAATTTATATTTTTGACCTTAGCTAAGTCCTATTGACATGAAATTCGGGAGAAAGAGTGGGTAGCTAAATACCACTGTGACCTTTACAGTATCTTTTACAAGTTCAGTCTACTAATGTAAAAGTTTCATTCAGTAGTTAGTTTTAAGGCTAATGTACACTAGTATAATCAATGAATTAAATGACACGAATTATAATTTGATTTGCAATTCTTAAAATCACCAGCAGGACAAAACCATTTTTAAAATCTTGGATTGTATTTTGACCTACATTGAATATAAGATTGAATCTCCAATTCCACGTGAAATCTTACATACTGTTAACAATGCTACTATATACTAAACATATAGTTTCCATTTCCCTTACAAACTTTTAAAAAGTTTGGTTATGTTGTATGTAGCTCAAAAATGGCAGTGATGCTGACAAGATAGAGTTCTCCTTAAAACATGTACTTAATAACCCCTGTTTTGTGTAGAGAAACCCAACCTTCCTATTGTTACTACTTAGTATTATATTCCTTTGTGTCATTTATGAAATAACAGTTACATGAAGCCGGACAAAGTCGCAGACTATCTGCACAAACCATATAGAAATAGGAACAGAAGTCATACACCAACGGAAAAATTAAGCCATTTTCCAAGGTAAACCGTACAACACAAAAAACTAGGAAATTGGATTTAGTTTTCTAAGGTTATGGTTAGCGAGCAATTTTTATGTAGCAGATAGTAGACTCCTATTAGAAGTGAAAAACGTACTCATTGTCGTTCTCCAATATTTATGCCAAATGCAGTGTACTCTGCACAAACAATAATTTGACTATAGCAAAGCAATGGCTTCCGTTATAATATGGGTTGATGATAAATTCAATTTTGCTTGACAAGACTCTCTATTCAGTGAACCAGATAAAAAGAAAAGCTAATTCATGATGCCCCTAGTACCACACCAAAGAAACATGGTGAAAATCGCATCATGTTTACTACTTTAAGTATTCAACCTTGAGCATTCAATCTTCTTATAATGTTTATGCAATGTAAGCGTAATTCCAAAAGTTACAATGTGATTGTTAGATTTTTTTAGGTATGATCTGCGAATGAAAACCTAGATTCAATATGATAAAAAATGGATGTAAATCACAAGACGAATTCAGGTAGTTGTTACAAAAACGAAACACAATGTGCCCTATAAACTTAAAGAAACTAATGCATCCACAACTTTAGCATTAAGCTTAACCAGTTGAGTAACCTTTAACACAATAAACACTCCCAACTTCACGGAAAATGCTAGAATTTTGTATAAGATGACGACATAAGTTCACATCATTGTTAATCGTTATGAGCCTACACACTATCATGTTTTCCACTTTAAACTTCTTGGAAATATAACTTTGTTTAGTGCTTATATTCACATGAAAAAAAAAATCTACCTCTGTTTCTTGAGGCAGATGCTATATCAATTCAGGTGCAACTACGTATCTGTAAGGGAGATATATCAAAATGCTAACGGGATAAACTATAAAAAAATAAGATAGAGGACGCCTTGAATTATAAATGCGAATATGGTTCACTTTCAACTTGTGTTTTATTACTTACTATATAGAATTGGATTGCCCCGTCTGTCCTCGGTCCTCGGGTTTATATTTGTATATATATCTAGTCACTGCCTATCATGTACTAGTTGAAAACTATCGCGAAATGATATTCATGTCGTCAAAGGCTCAGCTTTTTCTCCCAGCGTACAAGCAGTCTGGGAAAGGACCCTAAAGATATTGACTTAAAATAATGGTAATCATATTTTTAAAGTGGATTGTTGCTCCATTTCAATTATTTGATAATGCATGTAGGATCTTTCTCTCTTTCTAGCTACCTTTCAATGACTTATTCACTGCAACGTTTGCATCATATATTATGGGAGCTGTTTACTCTTCAGAACATTTTTGTGCAACTGATTTTCAAATCGTCCCTGTGAAAAATGCACGTATTAGGGATCGAAATGTTTGCAGACTGTTAAGAACATATTGATGTACGCCATTATGACAACTAAGATTTCGAGAATGTGGCCTACGATGATTAAGTGTTAGCCTCCATTCAACTTTTAAGAGCATTGGAATGACTTCAGGTAAAATGTTCTTGGAGGAGAAATAATATTTTCTTGTACCATAATTAATTTCTAGGGTTTCAACACAAAATTTTCCTTTCCCATGAGAAATGTTCATTTATTATGATGCAAGAATAACATTTTCCATCAAACGTTTTAATTAAAGTTTTCATCCTGTTTTTGCATCCATTTCCCTGACAGAGGAGAAATAATATTTTCTTGCGCCATAATTAATTTCTAGGGTTTCAACACAAAATTTTCCTTTCCCACGAGAAATGTTCATTTATTATGATGCAAGAAAAACATTTTCCATCAAAAGTTTTAATTAAAGTTTTCATCTTGTTTTTGCATCCATTTCGCCGACTAATGTTTTGTAGCAACTAATGCACGGTTAATATTTATACTAAATTCCAAATTCTTAACTGAGTACAGTGAGGAATGTTTAATGTGCCGTTATGGCAATGTGTTTTCTAGTTCTGAGTGGAAGCAATTTTTAATTCAATGAAATTTAAGAGTTAGTTAGGGATATTTAGGTATTTACGTCTTCCGATTAATACGTTCATTATTATTCTGCACAATACAATAAGCTTTCCATATTGTACATATGTACAGCTGATTAGTTTTTTTAAGTAAAAATCACATAGCCAATATTTTTATATTTCAAACGAGGAACATATTAGCAGACAATGCGAACTCATATACCGACATGATCATTCTCACTAAAAATGGCTGGCTATAAAAATTATGCTAATGTAAAACGTTTTCTCGGTTAATAAATTAACAAACTGCACAACCCAATCTAAAAGTTGAACTCGTAAACTCTTTACAATGTACAAATTTTCACACTGGATAAAGCCATCTACGTCGTTGCACACTGTTATTAGTTATTGTCTAGATGTTTCATAATGCCCCACTACAATAATATCTTGTCTCATTTTATAGCAGAATCACTGGGAATTCGAACTCAAAAACTATCAACCTTTTAAGAGTGTAGCACTTTTGGAAAACTTCAATACAAAAAAATTAAATTAAAGTCAAACTAGTTGCAGTTGGCAAATGGATCTTCGTTAGACGCGTGAAGGAATATTTTTATGGTAAACAAATTTAGAAACGGAACGTTTCGCTGCTTGCTTCCGTATCCCTTCAATTTAGATTCGCGAGTATTTTCAACTGGCAGTTATTCTTTTACGCGTCACCGCATAATCCATAATATTTTCCGCTCATCAGATCATCAAGATGACGGATTAAAAAGTTGATTAAGCAAGGACAAGAGGGGAAATAGATGTTGCTTCTGGGTACTGTACATACAATATGTATACATATCTTTGCTTAGAAACCGAGTTACGGTTAGAAAGTCAAAAGTTGTACTTCTTATATTCATCTACAAACTTGTTTATCTCGATGAATCTAGATAAATAGGAGCACTGGAACATTTATCACAGCAACGAATTTATACAAAGAAACCCCAAGTTCAAAGTTTGTATTTACTGAACTATTCATTGACAACTTCAAGGGCCCTTGTAAAAAAGTTGATTAAGCAAGGACAAGAGGGGAAATAGATGTTGCTTCTGGGTACTGTACATAATATACAATATGTACATATATCTTTGCTTAGAATCCGAGCTACGGTTAGAAAGTCAAAAGGTGTACTTCTTATATCCATCTACAAACTTGTTTATCTCGATGAATCTAGATAAATAGGAGCACTGGAACCATTATAATTTATCACAGCAACGAATTTATACATAGAAACCGCAAGTTCAAAGTTTGTATTTACTGAACTATTCATTGACAACTTCAAGGGCCCTTGTGAAAATAAAAGTAGGGATTCAGCAGGTTGGTACTTGCAATCAATTATCAAATCACGCGTCAGTAACTTTTTTATTGCCAAAAAATTTTGGTTTGTGAGCTCGGTTTGCCTTGAGGACCCCACAAGTAATAAAAATAATTACTAATCATTCAGCAAAGCAACAAGTATATTTGATAGAGTACATTTTAGTAACTGCGTAGCTACATTGGGCTAAATAATTACATCAAAACGGTATATTCTCAATATTCTGAATCCCTATCAAAGCAAAGCTTCGTTCTCGTCAATACAGTTATGTATTTATGTTTTTCGTGACATAATCACCACCGTACATCGGTTACGAAAACAGTTCATAATAGCGTGCTATCAGAGATATTTATTTATTTATTTTTACATGATGTAAGACTTAAGACTTTGGCTTAGTTTAGTTTACAAAAGTTCATTCATATTGAAGTGTGACTTGATAAGATACATTGAACACAACAAATAAAAGACTGAAATCCAGAATCAATTGAAACAAAACTTATGTTTTCTTGTGCAAATACTTGAGCATCAAACGTATTTATTAACAATGTCAAGAGTTTTTCGTCAAGAGTCAAGGGAATATTGTGCTATAGCTGCACAACAACTATTTCCATCAAACCTTTCATTCTGTTTTTCAATGATTGAGAACAAGAGACCGATTTTTCCTTTCCATTTGCAATATATGAAGAATGAATGATTCCAGTATGAAGTATTGCTCTTATATATCTGTGTTACTAGTTGCCCCAATCATATGGAAGTATATACAAGTATATTTGTTAGAAAGACAATTTAATTTTCCATTGAAACTTTGAGTTTCATAAATAACTTACAAGTTAATTTTATGAAGTTGAACAGTCTCGAATAGAAAGGATAACATGCAATCAAATAATCATGGAACCGGTATCTACTACGTAATCGCTTATTACCATCATTTCCTCAAAGGTAAACTTTTGATGCAGCTAAATTGCAGTAACATCAAATGTTCATACAAAGGAAGTTTGTTATTACAACCTCCTCCTCAAAATGTCATTCATTACTAACGGCGTATTGAAGCAATGTTATTCAATGCAATACGTGCGTTACATAAAAAAGTATATTAACTACACTAGAATGCAAGTGTGTTCTTCCTTTTGTTTATCATTCGTTTGTTAAACTTCATGACTTAATTTTATAAATCAATTCCTGTCAAACAAAAAAGTGAATGGTAGAAGCAATATATGTCTAATAAACTTGGCATATATTGGTGTTTACGAGTCGAGTACCTTTACTCCAGCCGCTTTCGTCAAAGTTGTGTAACTGGAAAGTCGGCCCTGAACAGAAATATCGATTGGTTTACATGATATGTTTACTGTACATATACGCTCCACTTCCACTAAACGGCTTTATGTGCTGACGAATATATTTAATGTATGTATTTATATGAGTATATGACACCATTGTATGAGAGAAATCCATGCTGTAAAAGGTTTCGACAGGTTTTTCCTCTACTTCAGGCAGAATGCATAAGTTAACTCTTGCTCGAGTAGTAGTCGGTATATGAAGGTTTTTTTTGGATTATGCAACCGTCATATCATGTAGTGGGATGGGTTGTAGGAACAGATTACTGAATAGCTACTAGCTAACAACAATACACGTTTGTAAAATCCCTTCTTCTGAGTCCCATTGTGTGGAATGTCTAAATATTGGAAGTTGTAAAGGATGAGTTGGAGATTACAGTATGTAATCAGGTAGCCCTAGCAGAAGCAAAATCTCTAAACCATTTTGGACGCCAACAACTTCAGAACAATGCAATGATGAAACAAGTCTGAATGTTGTATTTCGAATTATTTTGTAGTAAAATATAATTTTGAGAGATAAAATGGATGTTGATAAGGATACACAGCAAATTCAGAGCTCTTCTTTCACTCAACTTTCGTATGCAATTTTTTTCTATGCACGCTACTGAGTGTAGAAGCAACGCTGTAACAGCATTTTTGAGGGTAGAATGTTCCTATAATAGCTGAAGATATTATTTAGAATTTTTTAACCTCATTCATAGATTTAAAACGTATTTGTCACAAAGTATTTTTTAGCAAGAATAATGAATAAGAGATGCAGTAGCTGAATAAACTTACACGTCAATTTACATGTATACCAAACCGCCCCCGATGTACATATTTGCTTCATGTCATGCTTGTGGTTCATCCGTTCATATTATATAAACTTAAAATGTCGTCGGCAGTGCGCTTTCCTTCTTATTCAGAGCAAAGGAAAATGTTCCCCCTTATCTTTTCATGTGGAAATAAATATATTGAAAAAAGTATAAAATGACACGAGCTTCAAAGGAAGATGAGATGACAGATTAATTATTTTGTCAGTTAAAATGAGAGGAATCTCAAAAGAAGAACATGAAAAAGAATATAAAAACTCTTATTTCTGTACTCTTCAGTACAGAAGTAATTCCAAAGAGGAATCGATTGGTAGACAATAGACAAAAACCTCTGAAAGTTTAAATGCTTACTTAAGCTTTTTCTTCGATGCGCAAGAACTTTTCAGTGTGTGGACGTGCATACAACCATATATACGTGTCCCGCATATAATTACGAGCTTCATGAAAGTATCATGCTTCTAACTATTCCATGCCCCACCATATTCATTTACATAATTAAAGAATCGTTTTCATTTTAATGGAAAAGTACGCGTGCGCACATGGATTTGGGCAGGCTTTCACATTATCAGCTATACTTTGCGTTATTTAAGACGAAAATGAATTCCTTCGTTTATCCACAACATGATGGTGTTACAAGGAAATGTTCATCGTTATATATATTGTGTGCCAGTGTATTCGTGTGTAAATAAACTTACACTGATGAGATCATCACTTATCAAACCCTCAATCGAGGTGTTGGTGTTATGTAACACAAATGATAAGGATGATGACAACAACAGTTGGTGTTGGAAACTGGTATAATGTTATTTATGCTTTTATGAAACCACTCTCTCAAAATTCATGGTTGCTAGAGTTATAATACAAACACAACTAATCTAATAATACTAAAAAGAATTACCCATCGTAGGGATCCTGAACGCTTGATGTTGAATCCACTTTTCCACGTTTCTTCCCCGGTTTTGGAGAGCGGTTGAATTTCATTCTTAACTCGGGATCTTGATTATTGCTAATGTTTCATGCTATACAAAAAGAAGTCTTCGTTGTTTGGTGACGAAATGAATTATGTTGGAATCGGCAGTCTTTGTTTCTTCAAAAACTTAGGGGTGAAGGTTGTGGATAAGGTATAAGGTTATGGAAATCTTATCATTCGTTGAATTATTGGCATTTTCATAAGCTCCAAAAACTTGTAGGAATTACGGATTTTAAAGTCATTTTCAAACTGGTTAACATATTTAACAGGAATGCAGTTATTTGAAGAAAACAAGTTATCACCCACTTGTAGTCTTTGAGTATTTTGCAGATGGAAACTACAAGCTAGTTTATTATATATGGAACTCTTTGCTTGCAATATTAGTGAAGCATCACAATCGTAGCACCTTAGAAATGTGTCCATATAAGAGCAGTCTGTATTTTCAATAGTATTATAAACTCATGTTCCCCTATATAATCACTCAATCAGTCGATGAAAAATTGCATTTATTGACTCACTTTTTTGTCGATAATTTTAGTATAGTATTTTTATAATTTTCATTTGTGTATAGACTTATAATAATAATTTATGTGTAATGTAAACACTTGCTCCGACGTCGTCTATGAAGATTGGAAGCTTGAGATAATTGAGCATATTATAAGTTTTTGTAGATTCAGAGCTCCTCAAATGTCAAATAATTCGGGGTTTTGAGTTTGACTAACGTTAGTAATGTAGGAATTTTAACTAATCACCGGTTAAAGACTAAAATTAAGTTCAAATTTGAAAGTTTGTACGAATTACGATTCGATTCGATTCTTCCCCTCCGTGATGAAAAACGTGATGTCAAAGAAGTATAAATGTTGGACATAGAAACTTTCTTGCCTTCGTCACTCGTCGTCAACCACCTAGAGAAAATCGGTAATTTGTATATAACTTCAATCGTATACTTTGTGCAAGAAAATTAGTTGCCTAATTTAATCCTTCAAGACTTTGTCTATTCACTCTCTCGTTAACAAATCTGGTGATAACAAATTAGTCACAGATCACTGCGTTTTTAATCATTTTATCCAAACTATGATGACGAAAAATTTGAAAATGGCTGTGACAAATAGACAAACAGATTGCACTATATAGTCATTGAGAATGACACGGAAACTAAAGATTCCAGCTTTTATGATCAATTAATTTTGTATATTGGGTTCAACTTTATATTTCATAGCCTGAAATGATATTTGTGGGGAAACAACTTGAAATGTATGTAAGTATATATACTCAGCATGGATTTGTGTACTAAGCAAGTAAATTAACTTGCATGTACCTACTTACAAGCATTAATTATTTTTATAACTATTTGCTTACGTCCTTTGCCTGTTCAAGATGAGTTGATGAGATATACAATGTGATGACTAGAGACATACCAGATGATGATGTTTAGAGCGCACTAACAGTTAACTTTTGTGCTTAATGAGATGAGACCCAAATATACATGACTGAGCTGATGCAGCATGTTATCAGTTGAACACTCGTGATGATATAACTTAAACTGTGAGCAAAGAAAACTCTTTAAATGTGTGTGAACTTCTCGAATGCTTTTGTACCCAGTACCTATCTATATTTAACACGAGTATATGTGCCAAAGCTAGCTTCCTTCATAGTTGGTGTTACACTACTTCTTTTCATTGATAGTTACACACAAAAATTATGTTAGTAGCGCAAACTACTTCATATAGGTTATCAAATGTGATATCTTGCAAACAATTATGTATAAATTTATTTACTAAGTTTGCATTTAAAGCCTTTCACTGACCACGGCTTAATTTAAATTAATACTACGTATGTTGAAACTATTCCTGATACAATATACCTCTCTATACATCTTGATTCAATGACCAGATTGTCATTTGTAACAAACTTAATAAGCATTGATAAGAATATGAGTAGAATTAGCCCTCAACTTTGTCACACATTATTCAGATAACTAGTGACTGGTTGGCGACGGTCGAGGTCGCCAAAACTTGTGTCTGCTGAAAAACTCAAATGGGAATGTAGCTGACGATTAGTTTGTATGCAAACTTACAATGGTTCACTTACAATGTTGACTACTTAAACCAGTAATCTGTTTAGAAATGTTGAATGTGTGTATTTAAGCTAGGATTTCACTTTGGTATACTTTTGCAGATGGTATTATTAGGGATATCCCAGAAAAGCTAGCTTTCCTAGCCATGTGCTCAATAATTCCTTCACAACTAAAATGTACCGTTAGCACCTCTATGCATTTTTAATGAGTGCGGTATGTAATTGTACTGCACTAACAAAAGTGTAGTTACCAAAGTACAGATTGCTATGTGAGGTGGCACATGTTACAACGATGTAGACGTGCAAGTGTTTCACTAGGAGTAATCACGCAACTTTCAGAGCTTCCACATGAATGTTTGAGTTTGACAGACGGCTGAACTACAATGACTGTATAGATTCTACGTAGGTTGGTGTATAGAAAGTTTGGTATGGACTTGCGGTGAAGAAATCAAAAGGAGAAAGACAAGTACTCAAAGATGTGAGTACACAAGTACAGGAGAAAGCAAAGGGAAAATAAGACTGAATGTGGATGAACACATTCTCAATTCTTTGACGGCATTGTGTGTGAGTTCTCGTAGTAACTCTTCATCATGCATTTTAGCATGACCACTTTTTGTAAATCTTGATTACTTATTTACATTGTCCACTGGGTTTTCAACGGGTCTTTCTCTCCCTTTCCCTACCTGCTCAAATGAAATGAAATGCATGTGTGCACATAATAGAATGTGAGTAAGCTTCAATACATTTTTGGTACCATAATATCATCTGTGTGCCAGTCTTACGAAGGAAGGGTTGTGAAAGCAGGCATTTTATTCTATGGGGAAAATTCCATGGATTGTATGTACATCTGATGCGTTGTACATTCATATTCCCAAAATCCTTTTCCTTGAAAACAGCAACATACTTGGAAGTATCACAGCTGCTATGGAGTTGGTTGCATACAATACATTATAACCTAATGTATTAATAGTTTCCCATACAACTCTGCAAGGAAACCTCACTAGCAAACATTGAACAGCTTGTTACTATGACAGAGCTGGAAGACCGGAGCAGTTGCGTAACTAGGGACAGCCCCCAGTAGATCTCTTAAACACAGCTAGCATGTACCTAGGCACTGAACCAATAAGAAATTGTTCAGTTTTCTTTGGTTGGTTTATGGATGAATACACGGTCTTTGTTTCTGCTTGAAGTATAAATCCGGTCCTAGTTTTCGGGATTTTCAAAATCATTCCCGTTCCGGTAAAAAATCATGTAATTCTAATACTTGTTGTTGTATGCAATTAAACGACTCTTGAAGTACACTACGGTACTTGGTATACGAACACTGTGCACATAAAAATGCTGCAGTACACGGCATGTTTAGCATACTTTAATTAAAGTCGTACAGTAACTGGTTCACTTTAATGTTCCCAACGATCCAAGTCCCAATGCTAACACCTTCGTACCGTAGCATATGGTTCCTCAGCTCTGTCCAGCCTGTGTTGTCCACCATTCGGGTAAGTATTCTACTTGTTAAGGCAAGTACGTGTTCATTTCCTGCTGGTAAAAGGTTCCCACCTTTCCCTTTTCCAAACTAAACCGGTTTTACATTGCTTTTCCTGATATATACATTCGTTGCTTGCTCTTTCACTCTCAACTAATGCATTCAAGTAGCACTCATTCCCTCTGTGCTTTGTATTCCACTGCATGGGAATCGTGTGAACACGACTGACATTTCGAATACTTCCAGCTCCCTGTGGCTCATGTAAATTTCCATTCAACTTTCTTTCATTTTGCAAAACCTTCTTGTCTCAATTTCCCTTAGGATTTTTGTCTCAGATTCTCACATACACTCCAGTCAGTAGAAAATGAATTGGTTTAATGTTATGGGAAATGGGAATATTCAGAGCTCCTGCTGCATTAATGATAATAACAGGATATGATCTGTAGAATTATTTGTGTCTCATAACTCCAAAATCAGAGATGCATACTGATTTGAGGCCTTTGAAGGTGAAAATATTGTTTGAAGCATGGAAGTAGTATGCATATGGAACATGTAAGTGTGGGTGTAGATCTTTGGACTGCAAATGGTATATTTCAACAAAATCTACAACATGATGAAAATTGACTGCATTAACTCATTGTATTAGAATCAGTGGAAGTGGAAGCGGTGGAAATATTGATGATATAATTGTAATTGGATGTTTTTCACCTTTGATCCACTTTTTGTAAAAGGCTGTAACGAGCTAGTTGTTTAGAGATATTTTTCATGTAGCTCAAATGCTGTGGTAAAGCTAAAGAGTAGTGAAAGTAGCACATATTTTCTATTTTTCCTGTCAGTAACTGCACACCCGAATTTACAAAATCATACCATATAGAATTTAAATCCATGCAAAAATTCTCGTCAAACAATGAACTTAAATGGTAGTTAATGAAGCGGTTCGCTACTCACCTTTTTCAGCATCTTTATTCTTCCTATATTATGTATTATGAATTTAGATGCAAAAGAAAATTATGAAATGCGCGTGTATTTGTTTAGTTTCGTCTTGTCTATAATTTACGTACGCATTCTCGTTAACACAACAACGTTTCTGTTCGTTCGCTTGTGAGTGATACTTCGATGTGGTAGAATAAATGTTAAATCCCATTTTAACGATATTAAAGAACGTAGCTTGTTGATTCAACATCATTTGATACCTTTTAAAATTTCATTGGTATCCTTTATGCTACCAAATCCCAAATTTTATGGGTTTTATAAGTTAGAATAGGTATGAACTAATTTTTAGAGCTAAGAATCAAATGCAATGTGTCCAATTTTCCATGTGCTTTGAAGCTGGTCAAAGACATACGTGGAAAAATTTGATGCATTATAAAAGTAAGCTACGTCTTCTTTATCATTATTTGCTTTTTTGTTTTCATTAAATGATGCATGCGATAGGCTTTGCTAGAAGTAATTGTACTTCTAGTTATATATCCACATAATACTTGCATGAGACCGATTTTACTCATCAAAGCGATTGAATGAAATCCAAAATGTGGTAGGCATTATCTACTTCCTCATGAAAACAAAAAAAACTATTACTCCTTTCAGAAACAGTATTTAAACGTCACGTTAGGACTAAGCCTGTTAGTAATTTTTGATTGACAACTATTTCATATTCAAGCTTAGTAATCCAGTCATTTTAAATGCCTTTCAACAATTTTTTTACACAAGTAACTCATTTTGCAGTATGGAAAGAATTTTGGGAAAAAGGGGAAAACACATGCGAAATATTTTGTTAGCAGTAACTTTATTTGAATGCGACATTTAGACTAGTAGGCTTTAAAAAATTAATATGTTAATTTTCAAAGAAACTTATGACTTAGATGGGTAATTACGAGCATAATAAAACATTTGATACATAGCAAGTTTCATTGTGAAAACATACATGTGTTTCATCCCGTTTGGAGCTCACTTTTGTGTCATTCCAAAGTCCAGAAAGTTCTCCACACCGCATTATTTACTGCTCCAGATTCACAAAAATACTGTTATCAATTGAATGAGCGTCAATCGGTAGTCTTTTTAATTAAAATGGCCAAACACCAATCTACGTATGAATGTTTTCATGGTGGCTTCCGGTACGAAATCACGTAATCAAACAAACCTGCCATTAGATAGATACTGAAATTCTTTGTTCTCACTTTATGAATGACATTGGCAACTAGCTCGTACGTAGACCTAAGATTGATATCCAGTAACCATAACCGGACCTAGGCAATACAAAATATATTTATTAGCACAACCACTTAACCATATTTAATCAACCAATCATTCATTCAATAATCCAACTGATCATAATTTTTTAACCAAAATATGAAAACAGCAAAATCGGTTAGTGTGAAACCGGAAACCACTTACCTAGTAGTAATAGCAAACTTTTTTGATTTGTGTGTATAAACCAGTTTTTACAGCGTAAATTTGTTTACCACAAATCGAATCCTGTCCTTCACTTAAAAATTGCAACATATTTGTATGTATCGTATGAGGATATCCCGTAAAAGGTTTAGCTTATGGACTAATTCTTCTGTAACTTCTTGGTTCATTCTAGGTTTTAACCAAGTTTTACTGATTCATGGATTTATGTGCTTTACAGGTTTTTGGTCAAAGTCATAAATTTTTTGTCAAATAATGTTAATACGAGCATGTAAACTGAACATCAAAGTTGTCCGTATAATAACCGTTTGACCATGACCACAATGCTACATTTACTTGTTAAATATGTGTAATGTGGTTACCTTAGAGGCAATCTATATTGCATCAAAATATGAATCATGATTCCTGATTACGAATAGATATTTCCCGGATACATATCAACGTCATTGTTACCAGTAGCTTCTGAGTTAGATTGATAACGATCAATAGCTTTCAGTCTCAAAAACTATTGCAAAGTCAAAGTTTAGGAAGTCAATTCTTATTTCCACATTGTCGTTTGCTGTTGTTGATTGCAGTCTCATAATTTGTAACATTCAATATTTATTGCTTTTACGCGAAAAGACGAAATGATCTCAAAATATAACGGCGTTCTCGTGATTACGGGATTATTCTTTATTACTATTTTGCTACCGTTAGTGACTTCTATTTCCCGTAATTCCTCGTCAGTTATACCGTTGAAACGATCATTACGGGTATGACGACTGATTAAGATTCAGGATATAGATGTATTACATTATAATGATAAAAATTAAGTTTGCAATTCACTTTAACTGAGATTTCTTTTCTAGTCTGTCAAAAGGGATGAGAACGTCATTCAAAGATGCATAGGATGCAATGATGATACGGGAGGTAAAATAACCTAGTTATGCTCCTCAGCACGGCTAAATTTAGTTGTTAACATCTTCTTCTCAAACATTTTTTACCATGTAGGTCATTGCACAAGAAAGACTTTCAAAACAGCAAAACAGTACGCAGGCAGGATTAAATGTCAACCTGAACCTACCTTTGTAAAGTTAAATGTTCCTGGACCTTCGTTTTCGGTATGTGTATTGATGAATTTTGCTAAGAAATAGTTGGAAAGAATAAGTAAAGTAAGAATTTGCTTATGACCTGATTGGTATTCTGAAAACGTAAATTAATTTACAATTTTAACGACTTGGTTTACAGCTCGAACCATCCGTGGCAAAAGTAAATAGATGTAGTGGAGTCTGTAAACTAAGCTACCATTCCTGCATGCCAATAAAAACTTCGTTCTTATAAGTTCCTGTAAGTCTACGAGTCATTGCAGCATATTGACGCACATTATTTTTCATCTGAGATTAAGTTGATCTGCTATTTAGCGTTAGTACAAATTCGTTATTGTCGAACATTATAATTTAATCGCAGGTGATCTTAATGGATCATCATCATAAGACCCCTAAATGTGTCGAATATGAAGTTGAGGAACATTCGTTCTTAAAAGTTCCTGTAAGTCAACGAGTCGTTCCATCATGTTGACGCACATTATTTTTCATCTGAGAATAAGTAGATCTCCTTTTTAGCGTTAGTACACTTTCAATATTGACGAATATTATTATTTAATCGCAGGTGATCTTAATGGATCATCATCATAAGACCCCTAAATGTGTCGAATATGAAGTTGAGGAACATGATGAATGTAGTTGTGACTGTCAAGTTCGGGAAGAGCAATGCTCTGAGTTTCATGTGAGCTGGAGATTTTTATTACAACGACTTGTTACTTCGCATTTTATTATTTTGAACGTCTGAACTAGCTTACGGGAAATTATAACTGTGGGAAGTCCTGAATTTATACCAACTTCGATATTTTATTATTAGAAACACGATCGCTGTGCCTGCCAATGTACAAATATTGCTGACATGATTGCATGTCTCGAGAAACAACCGACACCTGGGCAAAGATCAGTGTGGGATGAAGATAAATGTCAATGTGTTTGCGAGGCTGAGCCGTGTCCAGAAAATTTCGAATGGGATTCTTCCAAGTGTCGGTATGTAGCCTTTGTGGCGCAATACTTATACTACTCATGGTATGAATGTTGAATCTTCGTTATTTAATGCTGCGGTATTTCTATCAACACTTTTCAGGTGCGAGGTAAGTCCGTGGATAGAAGCGGACAACATGCTGTTTTAAAGATTATGTCAACCAATTCTCAATCACTGATTGCACATTGCTCAGATCTGATGCAACCATTTATTTACAGAGATGTCCCATTTATTTAAGTATTGCCCTAATGTTATTTTAAAAGCGCTTGTTCACATTATATATGCCAAAAAGTGGTATAATGCACGTTAGGTTTCAAAGTATACACAACGCTAGATTCGCAGCCATACTTTTTGGTCGAATGCTGTTATTTAACCACAGTCTTTAACTTCCCAATATCCAAGTACGTTATTTCGCTAATGAATGATTGTAACTTAAAGTAACTGTCGCAAAGATACTGATTTTTATTTAGCTAAATAGCTATTTTTAATCTCCTTTCAAGTTTACAATTTTTTTTGAGTCTATTTATTTAGAAAACCAGCACAATTTACAAAGTCTCTACTCCCAGTTAGTCACACATCTTGTACTCTAATCATAGGATAAGATACTTTGAGGTGTTACATTCTTTTACATTTTTTAAGAATAGCTGGCTGGTCCACTAATCTAGATTTTAATACTAAGAAGGTATTCAAAAGTAATAGGGATAACATTTAAGAAGTCGTGATTCTGGAGGAAAATGAGAAGTTTGCAGTTGCAACAAGGAATCAGGCGTATCTTGATGCAAGTAACAATTAACAAAAATACGTTAGAAAGTTCAAAAAGAGAGAAGAACAAAGTAGCAGTCACATCCTGTCTTCAAACCACCAACATCAACAAAGACGCATATAACTAGCCTAACAATAAATACGTACCTGTTACAATCTGGATTCAAATAACAATAAATATGCATTCTAATGTACACAAAATAATAGATAACAAAGTTGCGCGGTTTAAGCTTCCATTCAATACGCCAGTTTCACCTACGATCATTATCAAAAAGCTTAATCCTTTTCTTTGAGTTCAACATAAGTGTCAAACTACAAGAGCTCCAGATCAGAATGCCGGATTTCTGGATGAGATTTCCGCAGTTTAGCTTCTATTCGGTCAATTTCATAACCGAGAGAATCAACGATGCCTTCCCCATGAAGCAACATGAAGTTTTCGAATTGATCCTTAG
>JAANSM010001710.1:0-17396 GCA_036850725.1 Orchesella villosa
TGAGTTGGCAAGCTCGTTGGAAGAGAGGTTGTGCTGCTACCACCGTCCCCAGTCTCATTGTTTCCGGGGAATCCTGGGAGTTCAGATGAAACTGGTGGAAGGGTTGAAGTGGAAGGAATTCCAGGAAGTGTTTGATTGTTATCACCTCCACCAGGAAGTTGGGGTTGTTCTGAGGATGGAAAGCCTGGAGTTGAAGTGCTGACTCCAGGTTGTGGCTCATCAGTATTTGGATTTCCGTGATCATTTGCAGGTGAAGATTGCTGTCCACCGTCAGTTGTCGACTCGGGGCTCTCAGATGTGGTGGTGGACGTAGAGGGGAAAGTTGGTTGTGGAAACCAAGTAATTATTCCAGACGGTGGGGTTGAAGAGCTTCCTTCACCTGGTCCATCTCCTACAGTGGAACTTGGACTTTGGCTTGATGTTGGGAACCAAGGTGGAAATACAGTTGAGGATGAGCCGCCACCTTGGTCAGATGCGCTACCTTCAGTTGTACTAGTTGTTCCGCATAATTGTCCCAATCCTGGAGGACAGTTTGGTGCAGTAATACCAGAACCTGGGGTACTTGACGGGGCACCTTCAGTAGTTTTACCACCGTTTGGTGATGAGGTCGGTATAGGACGAAGGGATGGTCGCAAACTAGCGCTTTCCAACATTTGTGCCGTTTTCTCTCCGAGATCGCAACAACTTCCGAAATAGAAACGATCAATACATGTTCCAAGATGGGTTCCGTTTGCCTAAAAAGCAAAAAAATGAATAAAACAACAGCGTTAATTTACAAATAAAATGTTTCAATTCAGTAAATATTGTGGCTAATTAGCAAGTGAGTGAAGTGATACGATAATTATATATAAAAACTGGTATCTTACTTTCATACAGTCCCATGCGAACATACAGACACCGAGCTGACCGGTTTCTCTGTGCTGACAAGATAACGGTCTGATGTTCCTTCCGCTAGTTTCTGGAAGCGTAAAAAAGAAGGAGGAGGATGTATTAGAAACATGTTCCCTTTTGATTGTGGTATGTCACAGTCACGACCATTTATACGTAAAAAAATCATATATTTCTTTGAAGCTAAAAATGATACCGAAAGTACTTTTTCAGGTTAATTTATCATATATTATGTGGTGACAAGAGCGCTGGGTTGAGTGTGTCTAACAATAACACAAGCTATATATTAATTGTTCAGCAAAGCGAAAAATTATTCCATCTTTTTGCTACCATAAAAAGGAATTGCATATATACATAAAAATAGGATAGGATTCATTACGGTAATTTCTTCGCGTGGGAAAATATTCGCGAGACAAGCGTTCTCAACGAAGATATATAACACATAACAGTTTTTGCATGTTTTATGATCTCCTTCCGTACTCGGTTTGGCATCATTTTATGAGAATTCTCTGTAGTCCGGGGAGGGTGAACAAGAAAGTCTCACGTCGTTACGTGATAATAAGGGTTGGATATATGTGCGCATGCATATAAAATTTCTTGCGAAGAACTCATCCATCCGTTACAATTTCGCACATTTGCATCCCATGTCGTTTTACTATTCTTTTTCGATTAGATCCAAGCTTTTAACTATCTGACAGCAGTGGAGATTATTAGCAAGCTGACAACTGACAAAACCCTTCCTTACGTTGTATGTTGAAGTTGAATGTTGATAAAAAAGGTTTTTTTATTCTCAGCGAAACCATAAGAATTGAAGGTTGATGAAAAAGTTAAGATGCTTGATTTCAAATCATAAATGGAAAAATGAACATGCATATTTCGTAATATACCTTGTAAATATGTGACAATACTAAATGCTATATATGAAGTAACATGATAATTGCACATTGAATTATCTAGCTTTACATCACAAACCAAAAAGCAAACAAATGAGTGGAAAAAGTATTTTTTTTAATAAAAATAGGATTTTCTCGTATCAGGAAAAATGCATTACTTTTTACTCTTGTTTTTACTCAAATGTCTTAACTGAAGTCCTGATTTTCAGATAAATGCAGACTTTTTCTAATGATTTTTATTGCATTTGCAAAAGTGTAGGGCATGAAAATAAAAGCATGTGTGTACACAATACAAATATATCCAACCAAAGCAACTGTTTGTCTTGCGGATGCAAAATTATGAAGCCTGTAAGAATACATTCAATATTATATTATTCCTGAAAAGCACCCATCCAACCTAATCCAACTGCACATCTCCTCTAAGATATGTATCGTATTAAGTAGTAGTAGTAGTTGTATAGGTAGTGGGAGTGCATAATATTATTATTGTGTTTGTGTGTATGTGTTATGTGTGTGTGTGCGCGATTCGTATAAAGTTGTAAGATGGGTAAAGTTGGCTTCACACTATTTTCCGTCTTTTGTGTATATGCATGCAGCTCAAGTGGTTCATTCACCTTGCACAAAAGTCATTAGAGAATTATATGTAATACCATAAACCGACGAAATAAAGAAAGGATTTTTTGATGAGACTCAATGTTGGTTGATGGAACGATGATGATGATTAGGGATGGAGGAAGAATAAGTTTTAAGTACTTTCTTGGCACCTTGTAAAAATTAAAAGGATTAAGAGGAAGCAAAGCTAGTTGTAAATTCATATATAAGAATGTACGTGTTGAGGTAATAAAAATCATGCTACTCAAAAAGAAAGGGTGTGTGGAAGATGGAATCAATAACTTTTTCGGGGTTTTATGACGCATTTATGACAGCTCTAGTCTTTTACTGCTTTTTGTATTAATGTGTACCTGAACTTGAGCCTAATGTTGTAAAAAAATGAAGAACATTCCCATTCTTTTCGTATTGTTAGCAGTTATAGTTCTTTTCTGTACAGGGTACATAAAAAATTCCCTTTTTTTAAATCTATAGTTTTTTTTAACGCGCATACGTTATTTATACGTTGTTCCTTTTCTTCTGATGGTTTTTTCACATCGCAATAGTTTAAAATTCACTACAAACTAGGGCTACCAGTGGATAACCTCAATTTGTGTGCATAAATATTGATTTGCAAGTAAAATTGCAGTCATATTCATTATTTTCCAAACGTTCCGAACCTGAAACTCACTTAACGATTTACGAAATTCCTCTGAAGCTATTTAGCAAGACGTATAAATAAATTTACTTCATAGTTCATACATTGTTTCTTTTCTCCACTCAAGTGTAATTTACTTTCTGCACGGTATGATGAGCAAAAAAGACCTTGACTTTTCCTTTCGTACCCGAACCCAGAAGAAGATTCATTTTTAGGATTATAATGATTACGGTACGTTGTACTACTTGCTTTATGACTGTTTACTTTTCAAAATTTGTATATAGTATCTTCTAATAAGCTATAAGAGCCCCAAGTATATATTTAGGTATGCGTGGAAGAAGAATAAAAACGTGAAAAAAAACCATCTTATCTTTTAAAACTTTTCATCTCGTTTCCACAACCAAAGCCAAAAGAATGAAAAATGAAAGATGGAATTAGTTCCGGTCTGTGACGCTGATATTTTAAGTGTGTATGTGTGCATTGTGGCTACCGATTTTCATCTCTTTCTCAAAGAGGAAAATGTATTGTAATTGTAAGTGTTTTGTGTGAATGGAATCAGGATTTTTGAGATGATGATGTAACACGATTACATTTATCTTATTATGGTATTTTGAAGCCAACTTGCTTTAAAAATGCTTTTCATGTAAAAAAAACGAACAACACTTTAAAAATGCTTTTCATGTAAAAAAACGAACAACGAATGAAAAGAATTCTAACGGGAAATGTACTTTTCAAAATGTGGTACACTGACCGGCTGGATATATGCAGTGTGCATAGAACAAGAACATAACATAACAAATTTTGTATTCCCATTGAGATTTACTATTTTAGATAGACAATATATATATTCGCTTTACGCTGGTACGCACATACGTTTTCCGGAAGCTATGCATAAAAGAGAATCTGTGACAATCAAATCATTACTTTTCATTTTCTCTTTTCTTTGAAAAAAAAACCTAAATCGCTATCATAAAGTATTTTCTGCAACGTGACTGACTGACTACATCTTTTTTTCTTGGATTTTATATCGCAACAGGGAAATTACGGTATCAGGAAAAGCTTCTTATTAAATTCTTTTCTCGCAAAAGAATGTGTTTTTCTCTGTCGGAATTTCATTTTGTACATAATGTAGTGGAAGTGGCATTAGTGGCAAGCAAAAAGAGCTCTACAGAAAGCAAATATATGTATGTATAATATATAAAATATATATGTATGATGTAACAGAAAAGGTTACTCACCTCGACTCAAATTGGAAGCCTCATCGACTTGTGCGGCAGATGATGAGAACGATTGTGATTGTTGAGGCGGCTCAAGAGGTTTACTGTATCTATGTCTAACTTGTCTTGCGGTTGACAAGTCTAAAATTGTTGCGAGTAGTACTGCTGCTGCCAGCAGCATCCTAATAGGTGATAGATTAGCTGGTAATAGTAATTTAAACATTGTTGACGACGACGAGGATCGTGTCCACTGCTTCTTATTGTTCCGAGTCATGTTTGCTAAAATAAGTTTGTCTTCTCTTGTTGTCAACTAGACATTTGTTTAAATGTTTAAAAATATTGGGTTGGCTTGGCTTGAGTCAAAATCCTTCTTCTTAGAAAGGGAGGATGTGGGATGTTGATTCTTGGTTTGGAGTTGAGTGGCGACGGAGCGGGTTATGAGCAAATGACTGAAAACAAACTGAAATGTCGTCAAGAGCAATATATGCAAGCTTTGGGGTGAGATTTGAGACGTAGAAAAAAGGATATTGTGTGCTCTAGTGTGGGAGGAAGATGTAAATGTTGGTGGTCAATGGTCTCCTCTCACGTTTCAATTTTCCATCTCTGCAAATAAAAAAATATAACATGTAAATTTAGACACCTCACAACTTGCAAGTTTACTGAATCCATAATAATCCAATGTACTGCTTCATTGAGTACTACTACCTTATGCTACCTACTGCTTTTATTAGTTTCTTCAAATTAGTTTCATATGACCAATAATAACTAATGTAATTTATTTTCTGTGACGGATGGCAGTACTTTTTATGATGTGTGACGTTGCTCAAATGGAAATAAGAAGATATAATAATATGCAAACGTTTAAAGTGTTGAGGGTAGTTAAGCTAAAAAGGTTACATTTTACGGAGAAAAGAATTACCGGAAAAACTGTGCTAGTGTGATAGAAGGTCAACAATCTAAATAATAATGTGTATAAGTGTGACGTAATTAAATGCATGCTCACGCTAAAAAGGTATCACATTAGTCATCGTAATATCCACATAAACAACATACATATATATATGCATAATATATATCAAGTCAAGCAAAGAATGATCCTCCTTTCTACTTTTCTCCGTAATATTTTTCTTAAACTCAAGTACAGTTAGCTTTTCCTGCCTCGATCCTCCTCTCTTGTAAAAACAGTTTAGTGTTGCTGCACACAATTATCATATACAAGAAACGTATAGGAAAATGACATAACGTGCAGTGGAGATAAGCATGCAAAATTCAATCCAACTATATAACATGATATATGGATCTTAGTTTATATGAATAATGTAATGCAGGTGGTAAGTATACTAACTAATTAAATGAGACATGTGAAAAAGAATTTGTGTCGTAACAAGAATGTTAGCAGTAGGTTTAGAGTCTCAAGTGCAATAATGCAGAAAGCAAAGAAGTGCGAGAAAGAATTGGTAAAAATCCCCTTGCTTTCTTGTAAAATAGAACTCATCCTGAATTCAACGGGGCATTGAAAATCTGGTGTAGTATGAATGATGAATGAAAAAATATACGAGGATTTAAAAACGTATTAACTTTTTTGATAAATGGTGATGGGTTTAATGGCTTGTTAAACACTAAAATGCTTCGGGGTTGTCCACTGCTGTGCGATATTTGATATACATAAATTATATTCCATTCAGATGTAGCCCACAGCTCACACCTCTTTCGTCTGTGAGAATCAGAAGGAATACTGAATATATGCACATAATGTGCCGTTGTTTGTTAGGTAATAATAATGAAGTTAGTATATATTATTCACAACCGTTTTACCTCCCACGTTTTAAATCAGTAATTGCGTGAAAGAGATAAAACCACGAAGGCAAGTAATATAATATTTAAATGCCTAAGGAATTTCATATGCGACCACCTCACTGTCCCAATTACAGTTGAGTTTGAGCTCAGTCAAGTTTTGCGATAAAATCATGATAATTTGATTTCAAACTGAAAACGGAAGCAATTTTTCAGAATGTTAGATAAGAATAATAATCTTCATATTCCTGTCGTACTTATCTAATGGATTTTGATTCAATTTTGCATTGCATGATTTTTTAAAGAGGCAGAGGCAAGCTAGAAAAATGTCGGACAAAACTGATGATAAATAGAGATTCTTCACGATGAGCGAACAAACCGCTATATAAACCCATAAGCAGGTCATGATCTGGACTCTTTTACATATATTGTCTACCGAATAATTTGTCCGCAATTTCCTACTTTTTTTGATGGGAGCACGAGCACGCATGATCTACATTTCATATCTGAAGACGGATACATAGGCAGCACGACAAATTACCGAACTCAAAAACAATCACGCGTTTAAAAATGATGCTATTATATACCTGTTACTCCTGCCTGACTGCAATGTACACAAGAGGAGGGGACACGACATTAGCATGTCTAGGAAATGAAATTGAAGCTCATGGAATTTGCTGATTCACTCATTCAGAATGCAACTGCTCTTTTAAAGAACATGATGGATAGCTTAGTGACGTAAATGAGAAGACGACGTTAAATGTTAAATCTGGCTATCTCTGACCTAGATTTAGTGCTCAAGTTGTCTTTACCAGGTAAAAAAAAGTGTTTCACTGTCATGATGATTAACTTACAGAGAAGCTATAGAGTCTACAATCTACATCAAGCAGTCAAGTTGGCAGTATTGATATTCATCACACTTCATGCATCTCAAAAATAATTAATCGACAAAATATGACCTTAACACGGTGGCTTGAAGTTATTTTACTGCATTTTTACCGCTATGTAGCATAGCATACATATTAATATGCAAAACCACCGAGAAAATGCATGTACCCTGCTCAGTGTCAGTTTTGACAAGTCCAGAGGGTAGAAAATGCATTCATCTAATAATATTATTACGGTATATATAAAATTTGTCCTTGTCTTGAGAACATTAAAGTAGACATACTGTTCGCTCAAGAGTTCGCACCTTTGAGCGATGAAAGTCGCAACGAGAAAGAGACTCGTATAAGATCAGAGTTCAATTTATTATGGATTCCGTTACCCCTTCTTTTCTCAAGTAATAATAGTTCTCAATGTAAACTACGCACAGACAGACTCCCAACAATGATGATTGGGCCTAAATATCAATATCATCTCCTCACACAATCACAGCTCATCAACTGTAGAATTTGATGTGTATGCATAAAGAGATTTTTAGGGACATAGTGGAAACAAAGAGTTGAGCAGTTGAGATGAGAGTTGATATTTGAGAATAACAAACAAGTCTTTCAGTTCCTTTCTTTCTAGCCACAACTCACAATCAGCTCTTATAGGTCTAACGAAACAGCTTCTTTCATTATCTTGTTGTTTTAGCAATCTTGTCGACTTTGACTTGAGTGCTTGCAGAAACCAACGAAATTGGTATTCCTCTGGCTCCATACCATATTGTATTGCTGGCCTGACCGTGTGTGTATGTGTTGTGCTGCCTCTCTGATGATATTGCAAATACTAAACCACGTTACAGTTATGCTTCTGGGTCATTCATTTATTCACGTTTTTATACCTTCGTCACACCGTTTCGTACATATACGTCCATCATCATCACCATCCCCGTCTACTACTTTAATACTTTGAGACGAATAAGTACAAATCGCCTTGGTTTACCTTGGCATTAGCTGGCCGGATTACAATAAAATATATATATGATTTTAGTCCAAGTCATGAATGACTAGTACTGAGGAGGATTTTATGTGTATTCATTATGTGAAAAGCATGAAAAACGTGTTGTGGACCAAACATGAATGATATATGTGTGCTATCTGCATAAAATATAGAATTTTTGCGAACCACGAACAAAAACTCTTTGATTTCGTCCATCAGTTTTTGTCCTCATTTTTTAGACTAAACCTGGTTCACATACATAACATCCTTGTCAAGATAAGATGAAAGTAATCAAGTTAGCAAACTTTTTTGAAAAAGAAAAAAAAACATTTTTTAGCAAACTGATTTGATGCTTGGCAATGTTGCACTACACGCAATATTTTCATTATTTTCATTTCAGCTGGAGCTCATTAGCAAAATCAGAATGAAATGATGGGACGGGATGTTAGGGTAAATGACTTGATTGTATGGAATGCTAATGACAAGATAATTTGCAAAAAATCTCAAATAATATCATTCATTGACTTAATATAATGTGAGTTGCCGTAGGTAGATCCAGCCAGACATAAGAACAAGAACATCCATACTTTTCTGGAATCTGTAATATTGTACGCAGTAGACAAAATACAGATCACATATTGAAGTTAACTACACATGAATTGGCAAGAAAACAAAGAAATCACGAAAGGTATTTGCGGAACGTGGAAATGGTAATGATAATGAGTTGAGTACATGAAATGTGATTGTAAAAACATTGAACATACATAACAAAAAGGCCCTTGAACTTGACCAACTGAAGGCCAATGAGTATGAATATGTTATCAAGACTAAGTAATTCCTATCAAAATGTAATGTTCAAGATTACACAAATACAAGTGACATAACAATAGTCTCAATTCAATGTCAGGGCCAACGGACCAAAACCCTAGATTCCTTTTAAGCCGTTCAACAGGGAAAGGTAAATAGAAATGAGTTAATAGCATCAAATCATGAAGATGACGAGGACGACTCAAATCTAGCTTTTTCAGTGGAAGTAATAGGCTGCTGTTGTGTGTGTGTGTGTGTACCAGAGGCAAACTACATTTTATTCCTTTGCCTAAAGGCCCATTATCACAGTTACAGTTCTTCAATTCTCATGGGGTATCATGTAACGTGTTGTGTTGTTGGGTTCATACATGCATGAAAACAAACTGCCGTATTATATTGTATCATCATCGTCATTCGCTCGTAATCACAATCCCCTCTCAATCTAAGAAGATCGACGACATAATCGAGAGAGAAGAGGAGTAGTAGCTACAAGAAGTATTAGTTGGCATTATGCAGTAGCCGTCGTCATCTTTCTTGGTCGTAGAAAGAACGGCTGTATGGCTGATGATATAGTCCCAGTCCCTCAACAAGTGCACACAGGTATGTGTTACATTCATACCTACATAATAATAACTAAGAATTTTATCATCAACAACATCATGATCCGTCCGAGGTATCTATCTCTCCTCTAAAATGAAAAGATCCCGTTAGCCCCAACAGGTTTACCGAAGAAGCAGGAGCCTGAGCCAAAGCCAAACCAACCACCGGCTTTTCTTATATAAAATCTCAGTCACTCTCTGCTCCAAGCGTATATTTGCCATGAGCTACACACATACAACTACAACGATAACAGCAAACCAAAAGCTGCTTTTGTAATCTCAATCTGGTACGATACGAACCTGTGGATGACGATGTAATTGAATTGAATGTATGAAAAAAAACTGCATTGCGTATTTTAGAATGAAAAGGTGGAAGGAGTTTGACAAGTCTTTATGCTATTACATTATGATATTACACACTATTACCTCTAGAGAGTAGTTTTAGTGGTGAGATGTGAGGCTAAATTGTATTAAAAAATATGCTCTTTTGCAATAGGTATTATATAAGGTCCTGGCGAAGTATGATCGTGGTGTTACAATAATGGCTAGAAGGATGCTCATTTCTCATGAAAAAAATCAAAAGAAATGAAAATGGTAGCTTCACTAATGAGAAATAATATTTCTGCATTTTGCGTGCACACCTACCACATTTCATTAAAGGAAAGGAAACCCACCGATGAGGACAATCATGTGAAATAGCCCAAAAAAATAACAACAAAAACTGAATATGTTACACGCAAGCTCAAAGACGAAAGACCATACATAAAATCATTGGTTCGTTCTCACGAAGAAAACTTTTCAGGTCTAGAATAAAACGATGCAAAAAAAGGACTGCAATCGAGGAGTCAACCTATGACCTTTAATTTTGTATGGAAAAGTTGATTGAACTCAATAAGAAATGCACTTACTTCTTGCACTTTATCAGTAAATTACAATTAACAGTTGAGAGAGAGTAGAGTAACAGTGTGCAGTTTAGAGCTAAGCTGAAAACTTGAGATTACATAAATTTATTCTCATTTGTAGACAACAAGGAAAAGGCAACAGGTGAATAAAAAAATATGATTGTGATTGTGTACGTCGTAGATGTGTGCCGAGTCAAGGAAGAAGCTGGGATGCAGGTCTTCTATATTGCCTTGGCCATGGCCTTTCACAAACCAGCTCATTGACTTTTCATGTCTTCTTGTGTATTAGCATTATCAACATACAAGTATAAGCACATCTTTAGGAGAGAGAAAGATGCATTTGTTATGCAACACTGCAACATTCAGTCAGATGATGAGTGCAGCCCTAAACTTCTACTAATGACTCCTATGCCAGGATAATTACTCAACTAGATTTTTTGGTGATTAATTACATGTGCTTGCTCCCCAGTTTTTTGTTTGTTTCGATTGAGTGCATCGAAACTAGCAAGAAATCCGTAGCAAACAGGCCTATATCGACACTAAACTGTGTAAACTACATAGATTTTCTTTTGTATATCCTAAGGTAAAAACAGTTACTGTCACTTCCGCATTCATTTAACAGTTATTGTATTTGCTCAACATGTCGTTTGGCTGCCTATACACGCATAACCTAATCAGCTTCAATTTCAATACGTATGTTTTACTGGTACACAAACAAACGTTATATATTTTTTTATTGACATTGACAGCCTTTATAAAACATTCACAAAAATTGAAAATTTCCAGAAAATCTTTTAAAATGAACTAGAAAGTGACAATGAGCTTGAAATAACCTTCTGTACAAAAATTTTATACATACCTGTAAACAATCTCTAGGGAATCCCGTTCCCTTCTCGCATGAACAAAGTCAAAAGCTTTGTTGAAGCTGATGCTTCAAAAAATGCTGATGCTTACTTCTTGCTAGCTTTGCAGTTTTCCACCTCTTCCAGTAACTTCCGTATTCACTTTTGTTCCCCTCACATATACGAAAATGTTCACTTGAAAACACAGTGTCAGATTAGGTACAACATTCACTACTGTCAAAAAAGATTAAAAAGAAAACTAGGGTTTTCCTAGAATAAATCAGGCGCAAGGCCAAAGGAAGAATTCTTTAAGGGAAATTCTGGACGAAAAAGGGTCTTCAATCTGACCTAAAATTACTGTTCAATAGAGGAGTCCGTCTAGCGGCACAAAAGTATATTGGACCTTGGCCCTGTCACGTTCGTCCCTTCAAGTAAAAATCAGCTCAGACATACATGAAACTCGAGCTTTGTATGGTGATTAGTTCACCCCGTGACACAAATTTGGTATTTTCCTGAAGACACCTAAAAAAATTGAAGCACCAGAGTATATGTAGATATATGCGAACGCTATGAGACGTCGCTCTACTTAAGTTTTTTATTGGCGAAGACGGGTGCAAATTCCTCTAATATATTTCAACCCAATTTATCAAACATGTCAATAAAAACCGAGTCTGCGGGCACACCACTAAAACACCCAATGTATACAAAATAGTACTTACTACTCGTTTAAGGAAACGGCACAATTTTATTTTTCAGAGACAATCTCTTTCTTGTTCTTGTCTCCCAATTGTAGAAACAGTATTAAAAAACGTCAGAGTAATAAATCGCTTTTGAGAGAAACCGTTACAAAACTCTGATTTACTTTTTTATATATTTCATATGAGTGTCCACGCAAATGAGAAACAATCTCTCCCTTGTCGTGATTTGAGCTACTTTTTTTTCTTCTCAAAAAATATTTAGCTCTTTCTCTTCTTCCTATGATTGGATTTTGTCTTGTGTTCCCTTTGAGACAGCAGCAGCAGATAAAAACGATGACGAGGAAGAGGCTGGCCTGGCTCCTATAATCAAAAAGCCCTTCTGCTGACTGACAAAGATTTTTTCGGTGAGGTGAGCTAATGTTACCGTAGCGGCTGTACGATATCCAATGAAGACAATATAGCGGGTGTGCTACTACAATACACACATGCACGCATCAAAGCAAAATCTTAAGACGGTGTGAGTGAGCCTTGGTCTTCCTCTTTTAAGGTGTCATATCAAGTCCATGTTGATCATCATCTCCTCATCATCGTCTTCTGCATGCAAAAGGTAAAAATTGTGTATGTGCATACTGATGCATACGGACTGACGAAGGAAGAGAGAGAAAAAGGCACGGCAGGTATCATCATATTATCATCATTCAGTTTTTCTTACCTGTGTTGTTCTACTCTACTATACCGTGTGCTAGTACAACAGGTAAACCTTCCTTACATTATTTATTATAAAACAACCCAACAAACTCCACAACTCACTACTCCTGCTTAGTACGCAAGTTTAGTCGGACTAGCTGTTTTTCTTGGTCTTTGTTGTCTGCTTTTTTTTTCTTTAAAGGAAAAAGAATACTAAGGATGATGATACTACGACGGGAGGCACATTTTCATGTACTTTTCTCTTGCCTTAAAGGACTTTTGTGTGGATTGGATTGGATTGGACGGCCACTAATAAGGTAAATAGAAAAAAGACCATGCAATACATTAATATTGCAGCAGCAGCCTTTTTCATTGTTGTGCTGCGCTTCAAACTTCAAACCGAGTTTGTATTGTAATAAGAAAGCATTATATATTATGTATATATATATACCTTGCTTATAGCTGGATTTTCATGTTACGTTTCTTTCATGTTGCATTGAAATTTGAAGTTTGCTTTTTCAGGTGGATTTCCTATGATTTTCTGTAATCGTAATAATAGTGTACCGAAACATGCATAAAGGATGAAAACATAATGTAAAAGAACCTGAAAACAAGTAGCAGTTAGTAAAAGGTATAAACTTACTAAAATGACCTGTAATACTAGTCACTATACCTCCATTTAGTCCAAATCAAATGGACGAGTTATTACTTCACAATGTAATCAAGTGTATAATATATATATAACCAACTTATTCATTAATTATGGCCTTAGTCTTTTTTCTTTTATTCCCTTTTGCTTTATTTCTGTAACCAACTAAATCCTATTAGATTATTAAGAACATGTTAGTGAATAGGCATTGACGATTTATCATCATTTGCCAGAATTTAAATGATAAGTTTGATTTGATGATGTAGGACTTGTAGCAGGTAGCAGAATCCGATCGTCGTAAATTGACTGTTATTGGATTAACAATGAGTGTTGTTATGTCGGTCGTATACATTCATTCAGGCATGTATTTATGTCAAAATTTATTGGTCTGTCAGACCTTACTTTTAGGTAGTCGAGAGAGAAGCAACCTAAAAAAGGACACCGTCTTAAAAACATGTGTAAACTCTAAGATATATTGGTACGTGTGAGGCTTTCATTCATTTCACCAACGAAAAAGTAATTAGAATGAAGTGCTGAATTAAAAATTATTTTTTTAAACTCTGAGTAGAGTACGAACTCATGCCTACTCGAAACTACAGACCTGCAATCCTGCAAACCACAGAATTCAGGTTGATTGAACATGATTTGAACCTTATTTTTTTGTGTTTATTGTGTAAGTTTCGAAGTCAAAAGTAGGTAGGCTCATAAAAACCCTGATATTATGTGATTGTAATCACTAGTATCAAAAGGGATTTAATTTGCAAAAACCAGACTGTCTTGTCTCGTAACTTTTCATCATCCATATTGCTTTCTAAAATCAAGGACAAAAAAGTTTAGCATACTGAATCTTCGAAGTGGCTGTATTTTGCCAATGCATATTGTATACTGAAAATACATTAATTGCTCAAGAATGCCTGTGTTACGTCAAGCGAATGAATACAGGCAAATATTGAAAATTTATTTTATGTATAGTGCAAATCCATATATTAGAATCTAGTTCAGTTTAGAACAAGGTTTCCCCTTTCCCTTCGCAAAAGGTGAGGAGGTAGGTAGGTAGGCATTTGACTCAATTGGGGGATTCTGGGACTAGGAACTAGGACTTGAGCTTTCATTTTATACTCGCCTTCAGCAAGTGATTCCGGAATACAAATTGCTGTTAAAAAAACAAGTCAACAGGTGATCTTTTAAATGAACGATTAACTAACACTGAATCGCTTTCTGATTCATCACTGCATTGCAATTCCGCAGAATTGTTTCATATTTCATAACCATGTCATAACCTGCCACTGAAAAACAACCCTTCTATAAAATGTGCTTTACGGTACCATATTTACATATAATTTGTTAAGAATGTTTTACCATTTTTCGGGTATTTGGTTGGTTGAATTTTGCCAAATTTTAAAATGATATTGTAGTTGGATTCATGAGAATTGTTGCATAAGTACAAACAATGTATCCCTGCGAATACAACCTGTTTCACGAACGGAACAAATAATATACCAATCTCTTCAATCCCAATTTCATCGATTTTCTTCGAAACCCGTACCTCGTTCTACCAACATCATCAACGGACATTCGGCATTCTGCGGTTTGTCACTATTGAATATGTGATCTAGGCAAATTGACACAATGAAACATGCTATTCTGTATGTAGCTAAATCTTTCTTTTCTATTACTTGATTACCGTCTGCACGATCCAAGCCAACATCGCTGTTCGCTATCAACTACGCATATAATTTTGATGAAGAACTGGATTCCTTGTCCTGCAATTTATTGCTAATTTTTTTATAGAAAAGTATATATATAAATTTGAATTATAAAGTCGGTAAGGTACGATATTTACTGTAAAATATAAATTTAGAAGTAGTTTCAAGATGTACAGTACATGTCTGATAATGCAGTATGCCAAGCTAGGGCGATTCGATGTGGTGAAGTTGCATGCAAGAGCTCTACTTCCTTCATTTTTAAAAACCTTCATTTCACGAGCTCTTATATTCAGGCTACTGAGAACTAGGATAGTAGACAATCTGCTAAATTTTCAAATTTCAATAAATATGCAGTTAGGTTACATAAAAACGACAGCAGAGAAAAACCGCATCGTCTAACCTTTAGGTACCGAATAATAATAGAAGTGGCAATGGCAATGCCAAATGCATGCGTGCCAGCCAGGGCCAAGGATGTAGGAGCCAGCTTAAAAACCGGCTGTAATGCAACAAAAAGAAAGAAGAGTCGGTCACTGCAACCAAATCATTATATTTTACGTTTAATACGATAACTTAGGCATGTATGTGACACACTACGTTACCTACACCTTACCACCTTTATTTGCTAATACATAAATATGCCGAGATGAAGACGAAGGAACAATACTTTCATGAAGTACATATCATACATCATACAGCTAATCAATTGCAATAAAATGTAATTTCATGACTGTGAGGAGGATTGCAAATTTTTCATGCTAGGTGATCATGAAATAATTTATTGAGATGCTTTCGAGTATCATAACCTAGCAAGATGAGTTCATTATTGCCCTAGAATTCGTGATCTGCATTTGATTTTCATGAAGTCTGATGAGCTAGAAGTGGCTGTCATTTGTTAGTTTGCTATATTCGTTTATTGTGTGATGACAAGCGTGAGATTGCTTTGTCGACAATAAATTAAACAAGCCATTTGGAGTGTCAAACCCAAACCCTTTGCGTTCGGCCCATCAGCAGTCCCGTTTCAAAATTGATTTACACATTTATTGCTATGAATATTTTTTTACGAGACACCGATTCCCACGGACAGAATTTGCAATGCGTAGAATAGATCGTATATACTCTTGAAGTTGGAAAGGATTACACATTAGCATTCAGATCTATTGTAAAACTTCTTGTCCAATTGATTGAAAGAATTCCAGAGTGGATCTTTAGTCTTTAGGCCCCAACGTTTGGGGCGTGTTAAAAGCTAAAAATGTATTTGTCTATTTGAAGCTAGTTGAAAGTAGGACTGTAACAGGATTTATTTTATGACCTGTTATATTTGCATGCGTTTATGAATGCTACCCAATTTTGAGCAAATGTAAAACGTACTTTTGTATCTCGAATTCTCGAGTCCCCTCCTCCAAAAAAAGTTTATTTTAAACGAAATAATGTTAGTGCCTTGTTAAATGTTTTCATAATCACTGCTATCACAGATTGCAAAGACAAACAAAAATATTGAATAAATGTTGAGTATAATCAAATTAGTAATTTAGTTTAACTTGATCTCATTTCTTGACATGTATTTGCTCGTCACTTCATAATTCATTCATATTAAAGCTTGGCACGGGTAAGCCAATCGAAATCCTGTTGCTTTCTTTGAGCAGTAGTATTGATCATACAGTTAATGATTGTGGGTTTCTCAGTTTCCTGTTAAAACAAATTGATAATTTAAAGCCTGTAGCTTACAATTTAAAAGCGCATGCATGCATACAAGAAACCAAATATTATCAAGTTACCGCAATAGCCTTCTCCAATGCACTCTGAAGCTGTTCAATATTTTCACAGAAGAAGCCTTGTCCTCCAGCCATTTCGGCTAGTTTTTCATAACGACATTGGGGGCTCAAAGTGTTTGGAGGTAATCTATGAGAAGTAACAGATAATGTAATTCAAGGATCATTTAGGAAACTGCTTTATCCAATACCATTAACCAGATTTTAACCTGTAGGGAAGTTCGCTACCGTCTCCTTCGTTGATCTGATCCCAAATTTCTTTGTCCACGCCCCCGTAAATACCGCTGTTATTAATGATGACCGAAATTATTGGCAATTTATAACGTGAACAAGTTTCAATTTCCATTCCACCAAATCCAAATGCAGAATCTCCCTGTACACAAACAACCCTTTGGCCCTTTCCTTCTTTTTGGCAATTAAGGGCTGCTGCAATAGCGAAGCCCAATCCAAGGCCCATAGTTCCATACGTTCCAGCGTCCAGTCGACATCTTGGAAGCCCGTTAAGTAAAACAGTTCGTCCAATATCCATTGTATTGGCACCTTCATTTACGATGATGCTGTTTTTAGGAATCAGCTTTTGTACTGTGCTGAGAGCTGCATAATAATTCAACGGAACGGATGTGTCTGCCATCATTGCTCCTACTGTTTTCCTGAGTAACGCAGTCATTTTAGGCGTTAATTGTGAATCGTATAAAGTAAATGTGTCTCGGAATGTGTAATATGAAATTGTTTCGGATATTAAACCTGTTAAGGTCCATTTTCTCAGTAATCATTTTCCACCATGGCGTATCTTTCGGGTAAACTAACTGTTTCTGGGAAGTAGCTTCCACAAG
>JAANSM010001711.1:0-17391 GCA_036850725.1 Orchesella villosa
AAAAGGAAGTACTTGCTTAGATCTTCAGGTTAAAAACGGCCGTGATTTACTAGTTTTAAAATTCCCAAAAAAGGACCGGAAAAACAATACACAGGAAAAATCCAGTCAGAGAGATACATTGTGTTTGTACCAAATTTTTAAGCTCTCAAACATCTTAATACGGTTTAATTATATTAGTGACACGGAGTGAAAAGCAAACTGTTTTTATCCAGAAAATTTAGCCAAACAATCTAGATAGTGTTTTAGATTTTTTAGATTTTGGGCCAGATTTTATACAGATTTAGATACTCTTTCGGCAGTTTCTAGATACAGATACAGATTTTAGATAGTATCTAATTTGTATCTTATCTAGATATTGCATCTATTTGCGGTTAGATACCAATCCCTGATAAACACCAATTCAGTCTGAATTTGAGTCAAAACTTCAAGTTTCCTACAAATTTCATATCACATATACTACTTTGAAAAGTTCATTAAATGGGACGAATTCTTTTTGTAACTGCCTGATTTCCTATTATTCCCGTAATTTTGGGGGGGACAGAGGGGGACGTAAGGGGGGACGTCAAATTTCCAGGAGGGGACGATGTCCCCTCCATCCCCCCTTGTGGTTGCGCCACTGTTCGTGCACATTGTTTGTGTTTTAATTCTCTTAATTTCCTCGTTTTGTAGTTTTTTATTTGCTTCCTCGAGATCTTCCTTAAGTCCTTTCAAAAGTCGATCACCTTCCGACTTCTCCTCTTCCAACCCAGAAACTTTTGTTGAGAGACGTATAGTTTCTGCATTCAACTGTTCCACTTTCGCTGAAAGTTTTTGACTTTGGTCATTTACTAAATTGAACTGCTCACGTGAACTTTGTAGCTGCAAATTTAACTGGACTATTTGCACGTTTGCTTCAGCTAATTCACTTTTTAATTGTTGCACTTGGGATATATCGTCACTTAACTTTATGTTTTTTGCAGCAATTGTCTTGTTTTGAGCAATAACTTCATCGTATTGATCCTTGGAAACTGTGGTGTTGTTCAGATTTTCAAGTTTTTTAACCAAATTTTGGTTTTCTTGCACTTCAATCAAGTATTTTTGTTGAAAGGAATCTAACTCCACTTTTAAATACTTTTCATTTTTACGAAATGCATTGAGTTCAGTGTTTTTTGCTTGAAGTAAATGTTCCAGTTTGCAATTGCGCTGGGTAGTGTCGTTAAAATTGTGGAGTAAGGATGTGTGATAAGATCATGGCTTGAATCGTGATCGTTTTGGTATTGGAGGCTTACTGTTTGTGGTATTTCAAATGGTGGAGCTTGCCCTTCACTTAAATTTTGTGCTTCTGTGTTTGAAATCTCGTAAGAGGAATTACAACTCTTCGCATCCTGCTCACGAGAATTTATGTCGGACTTTAAATTGCAATTTGGTTGTGGTTGTGAGAAGGTTGATTCACTATTTGCAAGATTTAGGGGCTTTACATGGTTCGTGAACTGACCTTCCATTTTTTAAATCAACTTTTCAACTTTTTCTTTTAGCTTTAAAAAAATTAATTATAAAAAGTTCACAGTACATTTAAACACTTTTAATGTGAAAAAGGGGAGAATAATTGTCTAAAATTCAACCAAAACTGTGTGAATGTCAGAATAAAACTGAATCAACGGAGTCAGAGAACCATAGTTAGCTGCTGTAGTATCCGTGATACTGAGGTACGTTTCAAGTACCTCAGTATTAGTTTGAGTTTCGAGTTTTTGTATACTTGCCACAAGTTATATGTCATGCAACGTAGCCAGTAAACTGTGTACTGAGTGAGGACTTTGGATAATAGATATATTTTTGAATGGGTCTTTGTGCTACTGAGCAGTATGCCGTAGTGGTAGTGACTTGACATCAAAGGAGAGTCTTCACGTTATTTCCCCAATTTCTATGTGAGTTTGTACTATGCGCTTGTCTGAAGTTATAGTAGATATATCATACAAAGCAAGATGCAGATGAAACCGAGCCTCTTTGTTACTATAACTGGGGACACGGGTTAGCTGTATGTTACGTGTTACCTTTTGAAAGTACTTACATTACATAGTTTTATGGATTTACTTGTATATACTTGTATTGTGCGTGTACGTATAATTGTTTGCATTTGGTAAAACGAAGGAATACATATCCATTTAAACTTTGGCTTTCTTAACTCTGAATTCTTGAGAACTTCTGACATAATCAAAGAGAAGATATAAAACATAAGCCAGTAAAAGGAAATCAAGTCCCAAATCGTTTCTGTTGGCTGTGTCGTGTTTTATTCATGGAAACTTATTTTGTTGACTCATCGTCAATTGGAGGATATGCATAGAATGTCTGCAGCCTAAAAGGTTGTCTATGTGTTACTATATTTACGGTTCTGGCTTGGGTTGGCTGGCGTTTGAATGTAAGTAATCCTGGTGAAACGGGATGTATATATGCTTTGATTTGAAACGAGCTTTGCTACTATGACTGGAAAAGACTCAAGTAGTATGTTTATGTTGCTGGTTTGGTACATTTTTATCATAATAAGAGCTTAATGACTTGACTTTCATAAATGTTTATGTTTAATAGGCATTTTCCGACGACAAACCACCACATAAATATGATGTAGTCCGCCTTTGTACCCGTTGTACTTGTAAACAATGTCCTAAAATGATGTCAAAACAAACTGAAAATGTATCCAGAAAGATTTAATTACATAAGTTGGTGACAGGAAATAAGCCATGAAAATTTATGAGTTTAGCAATGGCTATTTTTATGAACTTATTTTATTTAAGTGTCTGGAACATGAAAAAACTTATTTCTGGGGGATTAGTAGAGGTTTATGGGTTATCCCGAGCTGCCTCTTCTTATATATCTTTTCTTATTGTCAACAGAGTTTACAAAATGAGAAATTGCAGTAGTGTTCATCATCACTTTTCATGCAGTGGACAATTATCATAGATTTCATCACCAAGATTTTTCGAGAAATCAAAAGTGACGCATGGATTTCATCAGAGCAGAAACTATATGCTTTTGACACATTACGGGTTGGATGTTGCATATACCATTGAGGAGTATGGAATAGACGATGGTGATAAAGGTTATAAATTTTTGAAGAATAAACAGAGCAATAAAATAATTTAGAAAGAGAATCGGACGGATGAAGTACTGCAGTATGCACTTACCACACAACACAATTCATCACACCACTTATCGTATTTCCTATTCCTACCGACGGTGACAATGCATGGAAAATAATACCCAAATATTGTACATACGCAGTCAGTAGGCACTTTTGTACCGAATGTTTTTGTATGCTCACTGCTATGCCCTGTGCAGTATTAGTTTCACAAAGAGATAATGTACAAACATATGCATAAAAGTTTTACAATGTATATATTTTGACATAATTGGAACCAAACGCAGCAAACAGACAAATGTACAACAAATACAAATTAAAAATGATGCTGAAACCATTTTTCCTTCTAAAAACAGAATGAAAAAGAACTTCATTGTTCATACGTTACACTTGCATATAATGAAGACTTGTCGTTGTCCGTATCAAATAGGATTGAAGTGGCAGACGTAAGACTTTATATAAAATGCAACAATAACAAAGTACTCATAGTTTTCTTTGCGAAATCAAGTGTGCATGTTTATTTATGCATATGTCTTCTCATACACTCTGAAGGAATACCTTATTTCTCGGGCTTCTGTTTAAATTGCCACTTATGAGCATGTGTTTATATACATGTTGATTAGATCATTAGTCAAGGCTGTCGTCGTCATCGTTTTGAGTAAGACGAGATTAAGACTGTAGTAAAAACATTCATTTATATGAATTGAATGGATTCCGTCACCGGAAAGGTGAACCACAAAAACCCTAAAAGGTGAACCCTAAAATGCTTTCGTTGATAAAAATTCTCAAAAGAGATGAAGACCTTGTATTTTCCCTGTAGTACAAAATGTAATTGCACCTTTGTTACACCTTATTTATTGACTTGTTTTCACACCATCGTAAATTAAAATACAGCCGACTTCTACAAGTCGGTTGATGTGCTTTATGACTAAAGGTGTCCACAGAAAGGGCTATTTTACCTGTTAACATCAGGTGTTCAAACTGAACCTTATAATTTATGACAGGTATATAGCCTTGCAGCTGATGTATGTATATCTATAGCCTGAAAACCACGTGTGTTGTGTTGTCTAACGGCGTAAGCGCTTCAGCCATGTGCTTTTGGTAGAAAAGAATTTCTGGTTGACTCATCTACATCTACTACTCATTTTTATTATGTATACCTACATTCTTTAGCAATGTTGAAAAAACATGGTCCGGTTGGCCGTACTTTTATTAAGCCCCGAAAAGAGTTTTAAGTTTGTCAACGTAGCTCTTAAAATCCATTAAAAATTAAAACGTATTTGGTTAGTCAGCCTCTCAAAAATTACGTGAATGTTCTTTAGAATAAGAAAAACAAATTTTAAAAAAACGTAATTTATGTGTAATTTGATGAGCTTCAGCTTGTTTCTGGGCATCTTATTAGTATTAGTTTTAATAGTCAAAGTAAGAAAAAGTGGTAGCATAACATAGGGAAAGGCGAATTAAAATGATGAAGGATGACGCCGTTCTTGTTTACCATTTTCAGAAAAAACATTTCTTAGAACAGTGTTACTATTGCGTTGCAATGCTGGCGCCTATCTACCTTGGATTAAAGAACATAACATACAATATAGAACTCATGGATAAAAAATTAGACGTACAAAGTCCAAAACTGTTAGAAAGTCTATGAAATATGAAAAGCTAAACAATAGACACTTTTGGTATCGGCGTACTAACAAGCATATAAACAACGCATTTTCATGTCTAGTCAATAGATATTCTTGTATTTCCTACTTTTCTGAGAAGAAACTTTTTTCTGTTTGTTGTGGAAAAACATGAAAACAAATTTCAAACCTTAGATATACGTAAATACGACGCAGCGTGCATATAATATCCTTATTATCTAATTTCATAAACTCCGTGTACTTTTATTTTACGGTATCAGGCAGCGTGGTTTCAGCCAGGACCATAAAGAGACAGCTCATGTGAGTGTATATACACTTTCGTTTCCTTTTCCTTGCTTCAGCTTGCGTCCAGTGAAATACAGTGTTGCTCGCGATCTCCCTCCACCCATCACATTATGCCGTAGTATCGTTCTCCAGCTAAAGCGAGAAAAGAATATATACAAGTCAAATACATCTTAATTGTATGTGAGCTTGTAGTTTGTTGCCTGCTGCAAGCTACAACTAATACGAAAATCTAACAACTGAGTCACGCTCACAAACCCTGTCTGTTCACTCCAGCTCTCGTTACCAGTTCAACTTTAAACCTCGTTGCGTAAACTTTGCATTTCTTAAAGTAAGCATATTGATCCCTTCCTTTACATTTTGATTCTGACACCATTTGTTCTCTGATTTACACTATAAAAATGGACAAGAATCCTTACTACGATCACCGTCATTCACTCCCACCACAAATACCCCCACTGCCACCCTATGCACACATTCCACAACAACAAAACCTCCCTCAGCTTCAGTCGCTGCTACCCCAGCAGCAAAGCACCGAACATCATCATTCTCAGCTACAATTACGTCCTGTTCAGGTGCAATTACAGCACGATTACAACTCATCAGCTACCCTTCCAGTTTCAATTTCACATCAAGAATTTGTTAATGCAAATTCTTCAACCCCACATCCCCTTGATCTCACAACGAAAGAGAATGAAACTTCCCCAGACTTTAGCCCATTTGGATTACCTTTAACACCTCCGAAAGAGATTCCTCCTCCAACACAAATCCAATCACAATCAAACTACGATGACAATTATCAAACTTTGGTAGCCAGTTACAATGACTTAAGCCAGCAATACATTCGTGTTGCCCAACAGGAAAAGGATAGCTCGGAAACTTTGAAAAAACTTCAAAACAAAGAAATCAGTTATAAATCCCTACTAAATTCCTATAAGTCACGCTGCATGGAGTTAGAGAAGGAGCTTGAGAAACGGAATAGTGAAGCCTCAATTGCTCCCATTCCCATTTCCAGTGTGGAATTTAATAATTTAGTGAAGCTGAACAAAGAACTTGTTGCGAGTAACGAAAAGTTACGGCAGGAAAATGAGGAGTTAAAGTGTGAGGAGGAGAACATAAACCAATTAAAAGTTGACGTAGACAGACTTTCAAATGTAAATCGGCGACTGACAACAGCCGTTAATGATCTCAATGAGCAAGTGAGAAGTGGACGACCAAATTATTCCGATTTGAAAAAACAATACAAAGACTTCCAGTTGAAAACTCTTGAGGAGAAAAAGGAGTTGCAGAAAAAGCTAGAAAACTCTAACTCTAGAAACGACGAGTTGGTGAGTGAAAATCGTAGTTTCTTAAACACAATAAATGAATTAAAAGATGGAAAATTGAATGTTGAAAAGACAGTGGAAAGCCTGAAGAGTAAAGTTCGAAATCTTACAAAGAAACTCTCTAACACTGAGTCTGCTAAACAAAATCATGATAAAATTGTAGAAGGTTTACAAAGTGACATAAACGACTTTAAAAAACAGTTGGAAGTTTATGAGGCTCGACATGCAAATCCAAATCAGGAAGAAGACAAGTTGAAAGATAAGATTAATACTTTAAAGAGTGAACTTCTCTCTGCTCGATTTGAGAATAAACAGTTGGTTAAAACTGCAACCAAATTGGAAGGTGAAAATAAAAATTTGGGGGAAAAGTTAAAGAGTGTTGAGAATAAAAATAAGGAATTGGTGGAGGAAGTGGATCATTTAAAGGGTGAAAAAGTGAATTTATCTAAAGAATTTCAGAAAATCCATGAAGATAATGAAAAACTGAGTGAACAAATTGCTACTCTAAAGAGTGGAAATAAGAAGTTCTCCACAACAGTGAATGAATTGAAGCAGCAGGCGAAGCAGAAAGCGAAAGAAGAACAGTGTCTTATTACAAAACATGATAATCAGGTCAGCGATCTAAATAAAAAATTAGACGAGACTCAAAGTCAGATTCAAACTTCATCTGAAAACATTAAAAAGCTACAAACTGAGCTGGAAGAGCAAAAGAAAACTTTCTCCTCTGAAGTTCAACATCTAAAAGAAGAATTAGATACTGAGCGTGAGAGAAAACGCCAGAAACTTGCACATGACGATTCCAATGAAATAGAAAGATTAACGAGAGATTTAAAGGAGGAGAGAGCAAGACGCGTCAGAAAATCCGACACCATCGCCTCATTAAGAAAGATCGTATCAGATTTAGAGGTTGAATCGAGGAGGGTTAACCCTTTGAGGAATCAGGTGGCCACTCTAAAGTTGGAGAATGATTCTTTAAGTGAACAGCTTGATGAAAAACTTAAAGAGATGCAGAAGCTTCAATCAACTATTGAATCACTGAATGTTCAGCTTAACAATCTCCTGAAATCAAACGAAGACCTCACCCAGAAGGTTTTGGATCATAAAATTACAATACAAACTTTAGAAGAGAAAGTTCAAGAAAATATCACTCTTATAAGAAAGCAGGAAGATGAAATTAAAAAGCAGAAGCTTGTTATGACTCTCCAGAAAGCGGCATTTGAATCTAGTGAACAAAAGGTATGCAAATTGGAAAAAGAATTGGAGGAGAAGGCAAAATGTTTTAAAGATCAAGAAGAAAAGCTCAATTTTCAAAGAGGACGGGCGGATTTCTACGCAAGCCAGTATACAAATTTGGAAAAGGACAATTCCAAATTACTGGGTGAGTTGAATGCTGAAAAAATTGAGAAAAACAATTATCAAGAAATAGTAAAAAAGCGTGAAGAAATGATTGATTGGTTGTCAACAAAAGTGAAAGGCTTAGAGCAAGACGTGAGTCGTTCTTCTCAGTCGCTGCGCGAAAAAAAACGGGAAATGCGAGAAGCTACTGAAATAATCGACAAGCTCAAGGATAAGATTAGCTATTCGAAAGAAAAGGCAATTAAAGCGGAAAAACAGCAAGAAACATTGCAGACACGTATCCTTGATTTAGTCTCGCAACTCGACCGAATGAAAAGCGAACTCGATTTTGCAAAACTGAAGCCGTTCAAAATCACCTCAAACAACAAGATGAAATGTATTGGCAACCCGTTGGAAGAAGATAGAGAGGATAAATTCCCAAAACTTGCATCAGGAAAAAATCCAATACCCCCGGAAAATAAGAAGCAGACACCAAATCATGATGTTGCTGATGACAATTCTCAGCCCTCGAGCAAAAGAGTTCGATTTAGTGTTGATCTAAATAATTTAGATGTCACGGAGAAAGTCGATGGCTGTAAATACGTGAGGAGATTCAGGAATGATCCTGTGCTTCAAATTGAATACGGACATTTTCCAAACAAAAAATGAATGACTTGTACTTATAAGCAGAAACTATAGAACATGGTTTTATGTAAGTTTTTTTTGAAGCTAAAGACAAATACATTTTTCTTTTTAGAATAGTTTCTTAGTAGGAAATAATGTTCTCTAAAAAGTTTAAGCAAAGTAATAAGAAACCAGCTGCCATTTATCATCTCTAAAATTATGACAATAAAAATACCATATTGACGGATGCAAGTACAGCAGCAGTTTGCAGGGGGAACTTGACGCTTACAACCTGTTTTAACTCAATAAAAACCCGTTAAAAGTATAAAAATGTCAAATAAATTGTCCCTTTAAAAACGTGGGGTTAAGGATATTTTCAAGTCTTCTGCACTTCAAATATGAAAAGAAAGAAGTCACTAAGGGTGTATTTTTCATGTGTATTTGCTGTACGTTTTGCTGAACCCAGAAGCATGCTGATTAGGTCACGTCACAACTAATAAAAGAATGCAAGTGGTTTATTGCCTTTTTAAAACAGACTTGATTTTTCTCACCCTTTTTACTCATTACTAGAGTCTCCCTTGTCTTTTTAGTAAAAGCACTTGTGAGTTAGATTTTTATGTCAATTCCCACTTGTGGGCTTGTGGGCTTAGTTTTTCCTGGAAACGAAAAGTTAAATGGCCCGATAACAAGTTGACAAGTATTCCCTCCTAGTTTACTATGAACAGTGCATAGTTTTAAGGTTTTTTATTATTATTACTTCTGTCAAGTAATATGAATTAAACTTTATTTTTAGGGAATGCAGCCCCAGACACCGGTAACCTTATCTAAGTAAGCAGAATTTACCCTAGAAGTAAACCAGAAATATGGAGCATTTTCCAATATGTTATCCACTTGGACTTGTCCTGGTCCTGAGCACCGAAATTAAATCAAGGGGACAATAATGACATTAAGTTTTCAAGGACATCTCCACAACACCGATTGCTCATGCAGATCTTTAAATTTCAAACTCCTATTTGATGAAATCGAAGGAAGCGTGATTTCAATTGACAATCAGGTGTTTAAGTTATTGTAATGTTTCTATAAAATTGTATTAAAGGTAGTTATAAATAACTTAACCGTTATTATTCAACAATGTCTTTTGTATTCTATTTTAAATTTGAAATGGTATGTCTTATATATCTGATCCATTATGTTTACATTCCCAAATACTTGAATGTCCATTTCCTTAGATAATCGTAAAATTCTTTCATTAGATAACATAGAAAGAAACCCAGTTGACTTATTTAATTCTCCATCAAACTGCTGCACTTCACTGCTCTCAAACTTTTTTTCCGATTGACTTCTAAATTCCTCTTTTCCGGTCTCATCTGCCAACACCGATTCCTTAATTTTGTTTGATACTTTCTCAACTTTTATACACTCTTCCCATTTATCGCAAAAACCTTGCTGACTTCATCGGCAATATGGATGTTTTAAATTCGTCATGTTTTATTTCCGACCCGTCGTCACGACGTTTACTTGTACACCACTTTTGCTCACGCGTATTTATTTCTTTGGTTTTCCATCGTGTTTCTTTTAAACTTTGGCAAAATTGACGTGTTGGATAATCAAGTTAAAGTCACAAATCTGAAAAGACAACATATTTGGGGTTGGAGAGGTTAAATTAATGCTCTCAAAGTGGAATATGGTAAGGAACTGATGATAATGAAAACGTAGTCTTGCTTTATACTCCTCGACTAGCCTTACAAATATATTTGTTCTTGGTTCAAAAATTTTCTTTCACAGAAACAATAGCTCTTATAGTTTTTGGTGTGCACGCAGTGCAATTACTACATGACGTTTTTGGGCTGAAATAAATGCAAAACCAGGCAAAGTCAAGGCAATAAAACCGTTCATCAAAACTTGACACTACAATTAGTATTGATATTTCCTGGGTTGGAACTTGGTATCTTTTACGCCACTTAAGAAATTATTTTTGTTGCATTGAATATAATGCTCGTGCCATTTTTGCAGATAATAAAGATAAGAATAACGAATAAAACCTATGATTTTAAGCTAGTTTAAATAAAATATAATGCATTCAAATTAAGTCTTAGCTTTGAAGTGGCTTTAAATAATGTTTGGGGTATTGTAATACAACCCTTACATAAAAAGGCATATCCTCTCCAGCCTGACCGAAGTAGAGAGAAGATCATATAAAACACATTTAGACACATAATGACATCCGTATCATGAATGATTCATGTAACATTGAACCTTTGGCTATACTGAAACAGTAGCAATTACATTACATGAACGTATATTCATGCTGCAATGAGCTTCTAGTGTTTTATGACGAGTGGGATAGCTGGACTCCAAATCCATCTAACATTTCTACGTGTTTTCAAAAGTTATTACCATAAATAGGAGTTGTACCTCTCCATTGTTTATAAAATGAAATAGATGCGGACTTAGGAAAAGCCAAAACATGTACTTTGTGAGGTTGTTCGTCGGGTTAATTTTTACCGTCATAATATCCTTGTAAACCAAGAGGTTTACAAGGATACGATTTCTTGCCATAAAAAGGCATGCTACAATATAATCCACTTCAAATACTGGGTTGTACATAGATGCACAAGCTTGACGGACTGTAGGTAATTTATGGATCCGTTGGATGTTCTCGTTTCATGTTTACATTAGTAAATAGGGATCAAATTACTACGAATTGAGTTGAAATTTTTTGTTATAGCTTATACTGACTTTTTTACTCTTGAATTAATAAGGAACACACTTCTAGGAGTGGGAGAAACAATTTCTCATCGTAAATAATTTTATTGCTTTCCTAATTTACCATAAAATTCTCAACAAGTGTCAACTTACTGGTTTGTTAGCAATGAGTTTTCTTTCTCAACAGTCTTACAACTGGCCTTGTTTGTTCTTCATTGATAATGGTTTTAGCACTTTTCATGTTCTTCATGATTCACTCAGCACTTGAGTAAAAAACAGCAACAATAATTTTGTCTTGTATTGTACTGTCTTGAAAACAATCATGGATTTCAACACGAATGAGATCATTTTAATCCGAACCCTCGTCAAATGTAAAATGTAACAGGACAAAAATGTGTAATAAAATATTTCTAATAAACAATTGAGAGACGTTAAACTGCCACATATCAAACTCCAGACGTTAGCATCTCCGTTTGTCATTTTGCAATTCTTAAAGGATTGAAACAGGAACACATCACGAAAACGAAGGATAAAAATGATGTCATCTTGACGTGGGTAGTTCATGCAAATATATATATATGCATGAAAGAAATATTAAGTATGCCCCATTTCCGACAAAATTCGACGCCATTAAGAGTGTGTCGTCAAAAATCAACATTTTAGTACAAATACTTATACTTATAATAATACCACATCTTAGTGTAAGTTAAATAGGAGTAAGGCGAGCAGTCAGATAAAATTTGAACCTTCTTAAATGAAAGGAATGCTATTTTTTCGTCGTAAAATTTTCTCTAAATCACTCCAAAAAAATAATACACAATTATTCTAGTTATGGATCGGTATAATAATAATACATTATAATTTGAAAAATATTTTATGATTTGTTTGCTTGGTCTTGGTCAAGATAGATTTGATTGCATTTTTATCGTAATGGTTTTCCTAGCAGGCTGACAAAATATAGATTCACAAATGGAAAAATTAGACAAATATACTTATAGACGTCATCTTTTTATGAACAAATGCAGAGCTACGGCACGTAATATTATATTCTATTCGAAATTTGAATGCAGTTCACAAAAGTTTAACTTTCAATTTCGTCAAGGGTTCTTAAAATCGTATACCAGCTTATTATATAAATGTTCAGCCTATATGTACAATTAATGGATTGCGGTTACAGAAATTCATACAAAATATACTTCCTTTGTTGTAAAACATTAAAAGTTTTTATTATTTTGAAAATTATTCAAAAGACTAAAATTTATTTCGGAACTAGTATTTTTAACTTTATCAACACAAAAAGTAAAGTATTACTTAATTCATTCATATATTATATGTATTTTCGCCATTGCTAGAAATATAAAATTTCACTAATATTCTCTCACTGTATTTTCCCAATTAAAAATCAACACTTTTACACGAGTTAGAGCAACAAAGGCAAACAAATTAATTACAAACACACATTCTCTTAGATTTTCACTTGATTAAATCAGGAAATTGTTAAAATGTCAACAGCGGGGCTCTCAGATAACACTTTGAGTTGCTGGATAGCTCATCCCTCAGACCAAACATGGAAAAACATTTGCAACTTCCTTCTCTGACTAAATTCCTATTAAAACAAAAGATAAAAAGTAAAAAAATATTATAAATTGTACCATCAAATATTCATTCATAAATCTTCTGGAGAAGTAACCTACCTCACACATACCGTGGGCGGGTGTGATAACGGATTTGTACTAACGGCCGGGAAAGTAAATCATTACTTTTTTTATTAATAATTTTATATTATGTATTCTTGCCATATGCATTATTAGAAGCATAAAATTTCACTTAATTCTCTGCATGCACTCTCAGTTAAAAATGCACATTTTTGTGCAAGTTAGAGCAACAAAAAATATTTACAATGAGACTTTTTCTTGGTATCACTTGATTAAATCAAGAAAATTGTTAAAATGTACACAACCCGGTTCTGAGACTTTGCATTGTAGGCTAGCTCATCTCTCCGAACAAACATGAAAAAAGTTTGCAGCTTCCTTCTCTTACTAGACATTCCCCTTAAAAACCAAGATAAAAAGCATAAAAATTTATTATAATATCAAAAAATTTAACACTAATCCATTTTTCATTATTTTTCTCAAGAACAAACCTACCTCCAAGATGACGCTGCTCGATGATAAAAGATTTAAAATTGGCCTATGCCAATCGAAGTCGTTTCCGTAAAGAATCATCATCATCAGCAATCTCACTGAGATCGGGTTTGTGTCCCCGCTGCTCAGGAACTTCCAATTTTTCTTGGCTTAAGTTCTGGCTCAAGCAAGATTGATGTTCATTAACCATGCTGCTGCTTCTTGTTGAAACCTCCGACTGAAGTTTTGCTTCAAGTTCAGCCATTTCACCTAACAATCTTTCATAAGCACTCTTTTCAGCAAGAATCTCATCGTCGCGCTGTTTGACCTCTTTTTGTAATTTCTCGACGATATAATCATGCTGTATTATTTCCGAGTCCATATCTTTCAGATATTCACGCAGATCGTCCATTTCTTTTTGCTTCTTTTTATTCTGGGCTTTCTCTTCGTCAAGTTCCCTTTGAAATTTGGCAGCATCCACCTCATGATTTTGTAATTGGCTTGAAGGCACTTGGACGCGGTTAGATTCGCCCTCAATGCTTTCATCCTTTTCGGTCATGCTCTTGTTCTTTTCTTGCACGTTTTGTTCCAGTCGAAGTATTTGGGTTTTGAGAGAGGCAATCAAAACCTCTTGTTTGTTAATACAGATTGTTTTCACATCTTCTTGTTCTTCTTGACCTTCTATAATCATGGCTAACTCTTTGTTCTTCAGTTGAGCTTGATTTATTCTCACTTCAAGCTCCTCAACCTGGCTTTTCTGCCTAGTGACCAAAGTTTTCTCTTGCACCAAGTCGTATTCAGCTTTTCCCAGCAGATTTTCTAATGCTGAGACGATATTGGACTTTCTCTCCAATTCTTGCTTACCCTCTTCGCAACGTGTGTTTAATTTATTCAACTTCTCGGATTGTTTACGAACCGTTTCATTTAACTCAGCTGAACGTTTCTTTTCACTCTCCAATTCCTCTTTTAGTTTGTTCTCACACTCAGAAACCAACTCAGCAGCGGTCTGAGAAGTAGTATCATCTCTTAGTTTTTGTGGTACGCTATTCTCGCCCTCCAACCCAGAAACTTTTGCTGCGAGGCTTTCATTTTCGGAGCTCAAGTGTTCCATTATCATTGAAAGCTTGTAACTTTGGTCACTTACTAGTTTATACTGCTCACATGAACTTTTTAATTGCGAATTTAACTCACTTATTAAAGCGTTTCCTCCAGCTAATTCATTTTTAAAATGTTCAACCTGGGATTTATGACCCTCTTTTAAATTGGTAAGTTCTTTCTCTAGCTCATTAACTTTGTCTTTCTCAACATTTATTTCAGAGTTTTTGACATTCTCCACGAACTGCAACTCCAAAGCAAGGTTTCTCCACCTCGTTTGTACTTCAATTCTCTGACTTTCCTCTTCTTGCAATTTTTTGTTCGCCGCGTCGAGATCTTCTTTAAGCTGCTTATTTTCAATTAAAAGTCGACCACCTTCCGCCTTCACAAGTTGTATCTGATTGGTTTCATTCACTAGCACTTTATTTTCGTCACTCAACTTCATGTTGTTTTCTGCAATTGTCTTGTTTTGGGAAATGACTTCCTCGTATTGGTCCTTGGAAACTGTGGTATTGTTCAGAATTTCAAGTTCTTTAAGTAAATTTTGGGTTTGCTGCTCTTCACTCAAGTATTTTTGTTGTAAGGAACCCAACTCTTTTCTCATGTGGCTTTCATTTTCACGAAATACATTGAGTTCAGTATCTTTTGTTTTGAGTAAATATTCCAGGTCGCAATTGCGCTGGGTAACGACATTCAAATCGTGGAGTAACGATGAGTAATAAAAACCATGACGTGAATCGTCATCGTTTTGTTGGTTTGCATTTTCTGGTATTTCAAACGGTGGAGCTTGCGCTGTACTTCGATTTTCTGGCTGTGTGTTTGAAACCTCGTTATAGGAATTACAACTCTTTGCATCCTGCTTAGGAGAATTTACTTCGGACTTTAAATTGCAATTTGGTTGTGGTTGTGAGAAGGTTGATTCACTATTTGTAAGATTTAGGGGCTCTACATGGTTCGTGAAATGGCCTTCCATTTTTTGAATCAACTTTTCAACTGTTTCTTTGTAGTTTTTGACAAAAAATATGAAACTCCACAGTTTATGTAAACACTTTCAATGTGAAGAAGGGAAAAAGAATACTTGGCTAAAAGTCAACCCAAATTGTGTGAATGTCAGATAAAAACTGAAGCTACGGAATCCGAATTGCATTGTAAGCTGCTTGGGTATTCGTGATAAAATAAAATTTGTAAAAATAAAGTTTCAAGTTTCTCGGTATTAGCTTGAGTCTTTAGTTTTTGTATACATGCTACAAGTTATATGCCGTGGAAAGTAGTCTGTAAACGTGAACTGAGTAGGGACTTTGGGTTATGCCGTAGAGATAGTGACTGGATATCAAAGGCGAACCTTCCTATTACTTCCCCAACCTCTATTGTTTGTTTCACTAGGGTATCTAAAATCTACATAAATGGTTTTATTATAACGTAGTGTGTATATAAGAAAGTGCAGTTCTGAAGTTATAGTAGATATATAGGCAATGGAGATGAAACTGAGCCTGCTGTTTGTTACTGAAACTGGGGATGCGGGTTGGTTGTATCTGTTACTACTTGTTAAAAGTACCTACATAGTTTTATGGATTTACTTGCATATACTTGTACTGTGCACATAAGTATAATTATTTCCATTGGTGAAACGATGAAATACATATCCATTTCAACTTTGACTTTTTTTACTCTGAATTCTTGAGAAATTCTAACATCACCAAAGACAAATTATAAAACATAAGCCTATGAATGTAAAGCAAATCCCAAGTCGTTTCTTTCAGCTGTGTTGTGTTTTATTTGTCGTGACTGAAAATATAATCAGCATATCTAGCGTTTGGCTAGATATGCTAATGCGATAGGTTAGCTTCTCGAGGAGACATTCGGGTTCATCCAAGTAAAATTATATTTTCTTGTTTTTCACCAAGTGCTCATTTGCTTATCGGAGCACTTGGTTCATCTGTACTTGGCATGCAGGAAATCCATTTCTCTTCTCCATTCAGCATCATAAGCTGAAGGCATATGCATAAGCTTGGTTAGGCAGCAAAGCATGGATTATTTTTGGGGTTTTCTTTTATGCGTAAGGGCAAGCAATGGGTAGGCATGCATGAAAGGTAGGAAGCAATGCAATGGTTAGGTTTTTGTTATCTTTCTTATCAATTAGCTTTTAAGCTAATTTGATAAGAAGACTAGGAGTTAGAAAAGGTAGATATTTTTACACAGTTGTGTATGGGGAATAAGTATCTGGCTGTAATACAGCCAGGTACATAATATAATATTCCTAATCCCCAATGTCAAGAATGATCCATTCATCTCTCCATCGCTCTCCTACCTAAAAGCAAAGCCAATACATGCAAGCACATAAGAGAGCGACGGATATTTTTAGACGAGCTCTTCTTCCGACTGAAAGTTGTCCTTCAACTTTCAGTTTAGCTCAGTCTCTTGTCCAGTTTGGTTCTTCTTCTTCTTCCTCAAAGGAATCTTAGGATTTTTGAGGAGACTTATTGGTAAGCCACCTCACACACACACATATTATTTGGGGCATTAGTTTTTGGCTGAGGAGATGGAAGTTTTGGTGTTCATTTCTTCTGTTTCGTATCCTTCTCCTCCAGTATTCTCCTCATGGAATCACCACATTCCTTGACATTAGGGAAAGGACGTTTTTGGCACATTATGTGGTAAGCAGCACCACAAATAAAATATTATTTTTTGTGCATTCTTGAGGTGTAGGGAAATGGCAGTTTTGGCATATTATTTATTTCGGTTTCTGTTCTCCTTCTTGTGTTATAGCCACCATGGTCAGGGCGGAAAACAACCGTCATCAGAGTCATAGTTTTTGGGTTCCTGTATCCACCTGTATTCCGTATCGATTCACCTCCAGTTTCTTGTGCCACCTCTACTCTTCGTCTCCAGTGCTACCTCATCATTCTTATAGTTTAGCTTTTAATTAGTAAGGCTAATTGAAAGCCTTTAGAAGCTTTGTAATTATGAGTAGGATGTATGCACATGAATTATGGCACAATGGGGGGTTAATCATTTAAGAGTATCGCTTAACTGCCAAGGGCAAGTGAGCAAATACTCCAACGCTTCGTGGGTTTTTCCAGACCTGTCGTGCCGTATACAAGCCGTAAAGCGGTGGCATGAGCAGGCGGAGGCTTCGGTGGGAATAA
>JAANSM010001712.1:0-17389 GCA_036850725.1 Orchesella villosa
TCAGTGCCGTGCCCTTAAGGTGTACTACCTTTGTACCAAATTTGGTGAAAATCGGTCAAAGTATGTGGTCAGGAGAGTGCGTACGGACGGACACACAGACACACAGACACACGGACACACAGACGAACTTAGTAAAATTATAACTTAGCTGTATACTACAGCTGCGTAATAAAGCAAAAAATGGGTCGGATTGCAGCAAACCTGACGCAGGGTTTTTTTCTAAGTCCTTTTCGTTGCATTAAAGGTTATTTACAGTTTTTTTTTCGGACAAACATGAAATATTTTTATCACATTTCTGCAAAGAATACCTACAATGTTAGTTAATAATTAATAATCTATGCATTTCTGGGCGAATTATGATGCCCATATCATATAGGTTTGGTTAGGGTTAGTTAGTGTAAGCTAGACCTAACCATTAACCAAACAAAGCCAAACTTTAATCCAACGAAAAGGACTTAGAAAAAAGCCTGCGTCAGGTTTGCTGTACTCCGCCCCAACCCAAAATATGTATATCATTGTCATTGTTATTTGTTCATTGTTTCTAACTTGACCAGACTAACGGCTGAATTGCCACGGCAGTCTTCCCACGAATAAATTAATTTTAATGTTGAGTTTTAATCAGTTAATTAATTTGACAATTCCATGCAGTGTTACCTCTTTGGGAGTCGGATTGATTTTTGGTGCCGTCTTAGGATTCGGGGCTTACCAGCCCATAGTAGATGGGAATAGTCAAAATTAGCATATTCAGGTCAGGGAGATAGGACGATGCGATGTCAATTTTATTGATTTATTGTTTCTTGTGCTAATTAGAAAACAGAATGATATTCCTTTTTTATGCGGTTTTGATATATTATCAATAATTGATTTATTCATGAATGTCAAATGTAATTGTTAAAAGTAAGCGAATAATATTATTATGAATTTTCATGTCATTCATGTCATGTAATAAAATTCTTTGAAATATAATGCAAAATTGAAGAATCTAATCAGATTTTATACAATTGTTTGAACGAGTGAAATGACGATAACCTATGAAATTATAATGAAGATCAAAGCCAAAGCTTTAAAACATACTCCATACACCATCGATGCTTCTGTTATTATGTTTATGGATCAATCGGCAATAAAATTGATTGGTCACATTTCGAAGTTAGTCTTGCTTCAAATGTGAGACATTGAATTCTTATAATAAATATACGGCTTGTATAATTGCATTATATAAACGTTTGTTCAATGTGTCTTATAAATTAATTATTATCTTGTTTTATACGACCGAAATCGATTATTCTACACACATTAAAGTTAGTAGTGTCTGTATTGTCTGTGTTTTCAAAGTTGTTTAATTTGCTTACAAGCTTAATCTTCAACGTTATTTTACACAATCATTACTACTATAGATGAATTAGGGCAATAAAAATTGATTTTCAAAATTCTATTGGCAAAAATTGTTAGAAAACTATAATTACCGGATGTGGTTTATGTGTTTGAATATCACTGAATTGAGTTTTCGCAATGTATCTGAAGGGTTACTAATAATTTTTTTATTGTTTCTAACAATTTTGTGCTATGTAGTGCATTAATCAATTTTAATTGATTAATTCGCCTGAATTTGTAATCAGCAAGTCACATTATAAGTTAGATTAAAATTTCAGACTAGTGGAAATATTTTGGCAACTATAGTTTTCTAGCAATTATGCACTATGTAGTGCAAGTACAAATTGGTGTTTGTTTAATTAATTACTTATCACATTCAAATTTAACATCCCAAGTGATTTATAATCCACTTGGTCTTCAAGTTTATTGTGGTGCAGTGTGAACCGCCCATTGAACAAAGGACAGAGCATCAAGCTCTGATAGTTCCCTTGTTGTGCCGATGAGATGGTGCGCAAAATGAGTGCTAGTTTTAGTCCACTACTCTTGCTTCAGCTCATAACCTTCGCGAAGATTCAAGCAACTGCAATTTGGTCTGTCGCCCTGATGCGATGTATTCGTGGAGATAGTTCGATTATATATGTAGATTATTAGACTGAAATTATGATGGTCAGCACTCTCAACTTCGGTAGGTTGATGTGGTAAATGACTAATTAAGTGCTGCTTTTTTACGCCATCAGATGACGATAATAACTACAAAAATCACTGCAGAAAACTGATAGTTATTATAGCAGAACAGTTTATTAATTAGTAAACAATTAAAGATTCAAATTAAAAGTGATCCTCAATTACAATGTCATCGCGCAGCGCACGAACATGTACCTGATATAGAATCAGAATAATACATATAAAGGTGAATGGTCACTGGTAAAGTAATGTATTATGTTGGTCTCCTGCGTGGATTTCGATCATGTTCATCGCATTATAGATGAGAAAGATACAGATGATGGGGTAGGCTGAGACTGGCTGACATGGTCTCTACAAAAGATAGCCATTGTGGAATTTCCATTTAATTGCAATATATTGGACTGAATCAGTAGAGACAGTAACAATTTCAACATAGTACTTAATTTAACCGTAATTAACAATGCGTTTAAAATCTTTTCATCACAATGGCTTGCACAAATAACCATCACAACCTGATTGTCTCTCACTTAGGAAAGTTAAAGAAAAGACTGTTGGAATTAAGGCGAATGCAACAAAATCAATGTGGTCGTGTTATTACAAAGCACCGTCAAAAAATTAATGATCGTGTTTTCACTCATAGCAAATCTCTCCCCACAGTAAAATGGGAGGGGTTGTTGAGCTTCCCATCTAAATTTTGTAATAATACATTAATGAACTCCTATTTCTTGTATAAAAACTGCCAATACTTTTATCAATCAGTACTTGACTTTGAACCCTTGCATTCGCAGTCAAACAAAGAAGCAACAGAGTCATTGTTAGAATTGCCACAAAAGCTACTCCTGCTAACAGTACCATTCCTATTGGTAAAATCCTAATTCCAATTACGAATATCCAAGCAGTAAATGTCAGGAGGATTTGACTCAGTACCACCAAATCGAATATGATTTGGCTAACAATATGTCTGGTGATCACTAACACGAGTCGCAGTTCAGTATAGAGCTGGAGTGTTTTTAAAGTTGAAAATTTGTTGGTGAATAAGGCTCTCAGGTGTGCCTGACTGGCAACTGCAACCATAACCGAAATAATTGCAGTAATTAACATTGTCTTAGTAAAGACGAGACACAAAAATATACATTGGACCACAAATGTTGCTAAATTGGACAATAACACTGTAAGCATATCTTGATAATAAACATGTGGAAGGAATAACTCGTTAAGCATTAGTCGAACTGGGTAAATGTCGAAAAATGTTGAAATTGCACACGCCGGAAGAGGACAAGTAACAGCCACAACCATTACGAGAAGTAAAACTGATCCTCCAACATCTCCGGACATTTCAAACTCTAAAAAATACATTGATTTATTTTAAAAATTGTTAACTCACTTTGAATTTTTGTTTTTGCAAGAAATTCTGCTATTCTTATATTTTCCAGGAATACTTACGAAGGTTCATCTGATTAGAAATGAGATAGTTGAGAGTAACAGCTTCAGAACAGATCCACGTGTTGTACCACATAGTTGTAATTCCACAAAGCACTAAGATTATTAGTATTGAGAGGAGAAAGTGCATTAGGTTCAAACGGAAGTTTCCCGATTGGAAATGCCTTACTAATAAGTAAATACATCCAGTTACAAAAAGGAAGCATAATGCTAGAATAAACACAAACCAAGTAATTGTTTTGGCATTTCTTTTCGGTTTTTGGTACAAGACAGTTTCTTTACTTAGGACTTCCATCTCTGAAACATATGTAAAGATGTTGTAATATGTGTGTTTGTAAATTAGCAAGGCTAGAGCAAGGCGTGGTGTGATGACGGTTTTGCTGGCTTGATGACTATTATTACGAGGCAACATTATAGATAAGTTATGAAAACTAAAAGAGCTTCTGATTCGGAGTAAGTCGGTTTTGCACAGAATGTTAGCATAAATTTGGAATATTTTGGTTTTTATAACTCATTTGGTTACACTGTAGTGTATCAATGCTCGTTGGATCTGCTAATACTGTTAGTTGACAACTCCCTCTCGAAACCTTCTAAGCAAGGCCATGGCCATCTAGAAATTGGCAGGTTTTATTAAACATTTACAGGGAAATTGATTTACTTAATGAGTGCTTCAAAAACATTAGAAAATCATCTGAATGTGATATGAAAAAGGTTTAGCAATTTTAGTAAAACAATCGGCGATATTGAAATCGCTTTACAAATTTAAATTAATACAATGCTAGCTATATGCAGCGGTCATATATTAAGCGAATATACTTCGGTTCGAGATTTCTAGAAACTAAATTTTTCAGAATAATATGTACAAAAATTCTGAAATGTGAGGAAACTTAAACTAAGTTTTGATTTAAATTCAAGTATTTACCATTAAATAAAAAGTAATTTACTAGAAACTTTGAGAAATTTTCTAGGGCAGCAAGTTTCAATGTCCTTTTTAAATTACGTCTGTGTTTTTGACGTATTTTCCATGTAATACCGTAAGTACAGGGTCGTTCGACAAATGATAGTTGTAATTTTTAGTAAGTTAAGGACAACGAGTTTATGATTTTAAATTGTTTTATGTTGCCATTTGAACATTGCATCGTAATTATTGATTATTACACCGATTGTTATTATTATGTGTTTTGATTTTTTAAATAGATTCTGGCAACGCAAGACAGAAAATTACTTATATAACGACAATCAATCAATCATACAAGTATATATATATGTTTTCCAATGGAAATATTCATCCAAAACCGGCAATAGCGGTGACTGCACTCCTTAACAAATAAATAAATTCAGTTGTCAAATAGAAACAAAATACTAAAATAAAGAAAAACCCAGTAATTGATTTAACTTTTATTTTCGGTACCAGACAGTTTTGTTATTTATAAGGTCCACTTCTGAAGCGTATATTGTTATGTGTGTTTGTAAATTTGCAGGGTTTGAGGTTATCCAATTGTTACTGGTTGGGTGATTGTTAGTATCTAGGTCAACATTATCAACAAATTTTGCAACTATGGAAGATTTATATTTTGAGCAAATCAGTTTTTTCAACCCAAGTTTTGCACAGCATTACCGGACAGCATTACAACTTTTTCCAAAATATTCCATTGAAACATATTATTGATCTGTGTGGCATTGAATTGACTTGTTAGTCTTGACGCTCGTGTAGTTATACTAGTACGTATGAATGCTATAACTTAACTTGCCATTCATGGTTATGAAAACTCTTGCCCGAGGCCCTATAAACTGGGCCAATGCCATCCTAAACTTTATTAGATATTCCAACGGCCTAGACCAAGTATTAAACGGATTAATGAATGTATCTGTCATGTGGACTGCAGTAATAATATGCAAAGTATATTACATGACAAGTTTGTTCCGTTTTCAATGAAACTGGCTTAGCGACTTCAATGAAACAGCCGGATATATTGAAATCGATTTCTTGATGATTTCGCAACATGTGTCATGTAAATTAATACTTGCTACCGATTGAGAAATACATTAATAACCGGTTTAACCATCCTTTTGAGTTTTACAGAAACTAGATTTTTTTTGGAAAATATGCTGCTTTACAAAATTCAACAACCTGAGAAAACAGAAATCAAGTTTTGTTTTGATTTTAATAATATTTTTTATTTTGTATCAATTTATCATTTTAATAATTTCCAGGAGCATAATTATTAATACTTGTAATTATTTTATGATTTTTAGAAAAACTGTTTTCTCTTTTCAGATAGTTTTTACGCAAATATTGGATATTCGTTTGCTCCAGGAAAGTTGTAATTTTTTTTATTCATTTAATTATGTTGAGGTATTCATTTAAGGTTTGATTTTGAATGAGGTTGTAGCTGGAATATTGAAATTTCTAATTATGACTTAGTTTCTTATTAATATGATTTCTGAAAATGAGTTATGGCAATGTATACCGTTGTATATCGTTGCATTGTTGGGAGGACATCCGTTACGACTAATACATAAAATCAAGCACAAGTGTATATAGATGTGTTTATCCATGCAAATATTCCTCTGCAGCCGACAATAGTCCTGCTGAATATTTCCACATTCCACATATTACGTTTCACTCTTTAACAAAAATAACAAAAATATTCCAACATAACAAATATGATTGATACACACAAATGTATATCTCTCTCTTAAAATTCGTACTAGAGCCGAATGATGATAATGAAGGTTAATATTTAAAAAACTCTTGGATACTACATATAAAATATAAAATTTCTAAAGACTACTCTGACGACGATTTACAATAAAATTTGTGGATTCATATTGGCATTTCGGATTAGATTCCAATTCATGAAGGTTTTTCTGCCATTTCGAAAACGATTATGACAAGGGAATCGTATTAAAACTCATAATTATGAATTACACATACATAACACCATAATTTAGAAACGTTTCCGGAATTAATTCCAATGAAATATAATGCTTATTTTAGCTGATGAACAAAATTATTTTGCAGGTGAACTATACACCGAATAAATAGATTAATTTAGGAAATACATTTCAAAAGACTCCATAAAACTTTATCATCGTTTTAAGACAGTCGATAAAAGCTAGGAAACTACTACAAGACAACCTTAAGTATAATTACGTAAACGAATATGTAATTTAATCCCCCAGGTTCCCATAAGCACCTTAACGTTCGAAATTTTGAAGTCAACTTCTAGAACTATGGCTTATACAACAGAATCATAGTAGTACTGTTATTGCAAAGCACCGTCAAATAATTCATAATTGAATTTTCACTCAAAGCAAACCTCTCTCCACAGTTAAATGGGAGCGGTTGTTGAGCCTTCCACCTTATTTTGTAGTAATAGATTGATGAGCTTCTATTAATCGTTGAAAACCTCGAAACATTACTCAAAATCAATCGTTGACTTTGAACTCTCCCATCAACACCCAAACATAGCAACAAAATAGTCATTATTAACGTAGCTATAGTGGCTAAAACCACTAAAAGTACCATAACGATTGGTATTTCATGAATTCCATTTACGATTATCCAAGCATCAATTGTCAAGATAATTTGGCTCAAGACCACTAAATCCAGAATGATTTGGCTAGTCACGTGTCTCGTGATTACCAAAACGAGGCGCAACTGGGAATACAGCTGAAGTGTTTTCAAAGGGGAAAATTTGTTTGTCATTAAAGCTCGCAAGTGTGACTGACATGCAACACAAACCGTAACTGAAATAATTATAACAATTAATAATGTTTTAAGAAGCACAACGAAATATAGTATAACCAGCACTACAAAGGTTGCTACTGAGGACAGAAACACGGTAAGCCTATCTTGATAATATACATGGGGAAGGAAGAATTCGTTAAAAAGTTGATGAACTGGGAAGATATCAAACAATGTTGCTATTACACATGCCGGAAGAGGAAAAATAACGGCCACAATCATAAATAAAAGCAAAACTGATCCCCCAACATCTCGAGACTTTTCAAAATCTACGAAATTATAATAATAAAAAGTATGAATTCATTAAAAATATCTGTTAATTGATATTTGCTACACTTATTAAGAGTACTTACGAAGGTTCATTTGATTGGAGATAAGATAGTTGACAGTAACCGCTTCAGAACAATTCCAAGCGTTGTACCACATTCTTACCATTACACAAAATATTAGTATAAATACGATTGTGAAAATAAAGTGCATTAGATTGAAACGAAAATTTCTCGATAAAAAATGCTTTCCTAACAAGTACACAAAACCAGCTATCACAATAGAGCAAAATGTTAGAACGCAAAGAAACCAAGTGATTGTTGTGACATTTCTTTTCGGTTTTCGGTACAAAACAGTTTCCTTATCAACAACTTCCATTTCTGAGAAGTATGAAAAGATTTGGAAATATGTGCGTTTGTAAATTTGCAATGCAAGAGCAAGGCGTGGGGTAATCACATTGTTGCTTGTCTGGGGAGTATTATTAGTGGTCAACATTTTTAGTAAAGTTATGGAACTTAGAGTTACCAATACTGAAATTCTTTTAAATGATATAGATTTTACAGAATTTTAGTGGAATTTATTATAAATTATTTTAATTTCAAGTTCCGAAAATCTATTTATTCGACTTGTAATTCATAGAACGAAAATGGCGATTTTTTTGGGGATAAAATTTATGTAGCTCAAGTAACTGATGTGGCTATTCGAATTGTACATGAAAACTGTGCCCCAAATACAAACCAAAAAGGCCATGGCAATTGGAAAATGTATCGCAAATAATCGGTGGTAGTAAATAATACCAAAGATTATGAGTTAGAATGGGATTATTAGGATTATTATGGGCTGAATAGGTAATTAAGTACTTTTAGTTTCAACCGTTTTTACTATGATAGAAATCGGCAGAAATTGGCCTGAAACTTATTTCCCTTAATTGCTGGGTAGAGTAGGCAAAATACTTTTTAAAAAAGGCCTAGATCAAAGATCAAGCGGGTTGATAAATGCTTCAGCTGTGTTTACTGGGACAAATTATGAATTTACATGGCAAGTTTTTTCATTGCAAAGACCTGGCTGAGTAATTTTAATAAATCATTAAAATTGAGACATTAAAATCAATTTCAGAGTTAGCATGCAAAATGGTAATTTTTACATGCTACCAATGCCACAAACTCATAATAAGCGGTTGGACTATTGTTTCGAATTTTCTAGGAACTATAATTTTAGAAACGATAATATGTGCAAAAGTAAAAAATATCAAAAACAGAAACAAAAATTGTTTTAAATTCGTCTAAAACCTAATTGGGAATGTATTATTTCAACAATTTTCTAAATCTTAGACCGTTTTATGGTTTGGAATTGTTTGTGTTTTTATGGTGTTTTCTATGCAATAATATGGTGATTGAAACAGAATAGTTTTAGTTTTTAATAATAAAACGTTAATCACCTAATGAATTTAGGATTGTTTTGAAAAAGTCTGGTCATTGTAAATCTTGATATGTGTAAGCAAGTAATGATAAAGCTGTACTTACTTTCAACAAAATAAATAGATAATTAGTCCCGGTTTATGTCTCCGTACACAGTTTAACAACAGCAAACGAATTTGTAAACTAGGCAAACAAAAAGTTTTACATAGGTAAATTTAAAAGCTCACTTGTACAAAGAAGCCCAAACTACAAATTTTTGTATTTCTTGCCAATGAGCTGATAGTTTAAAATTTCAGAAGGTATGATAATGGAGTAATACTTGCACTTGTGCTATTACAAAATAATTGTTACTTAATTATTACTCGATTATTTATTCGTAACGACTCAGTTATCGATAATTTGACTTCTAAAAATTATGGAATTACTTAAAGTATTCGCAGAATGTGCATTGATGTTACGGTAAGGAGAACCACTTATGCAATTAGCGACTGATATCGATCTTCCAAGAAACACTAACTAGTTATCTTATCGTACCTTCCAACAACTTTTATCTTATCCTCAGAAATTTCGACAATGACTGTCCGAACTATGGTTTATACAACAAAATCATAGTTGTACTGTTATTGCAAAGCACCGTCAAATAATTCATAATCGCATTTTCACTCAGAGCAAACCTCTCTCCACAATAAAATGGAAGGGGTTGTTGAGCCTTCCATCTTATTTTGTAGTAATACATTGATGAATTTCTATTAGTCGTAGAAAACCTAGCAATATTACTCAAAATCAATCGTTGACTTTGAACTCTTCCATCGACTCCCAAACAAAGTAACAAAATAGTCATTGCTAGCGTAGCTATAGCGCTTACTCCTATTAGAAGTACCATGACGATTGGTATTATTTGAATTCCATTTACGATTACCCAAGCACAGATTGTCAAGATAATTTGGCTCATGATCACCAAATCCAATATAATTTGGCTAACAACGTGTCTCGTGATCACCAAAACGAGGCGCAACTGTGAATAGAGCTGAAGTGTTTTCAAATTCAAAAATTTGTTTGTGATTAAAGCTCGCAAGTGTGCCTGACAAGCAATACCAACCATAACTGATATATTTGTTGCAATTAATATTGTTTTAAGACCTATCAAAGTAAGTACAACCAACACTACAAAATGTGATACCGAGGACAGAAACACGGTAACCCTATCTTGATAGTATACATGGGGAAGGAAAAACTCGTTAAAAAGTTGTTGAACTGGGTAGATGTCGAAAAATGTTGATATTATAGAAGACGGAAAAGGACAATTAACAGCCACAATCATTATTAGAAGCAAAATTGATCCTCCAACATCTCGAGACTTTTCAAATTCTAAGAAATTATATTGTGGATTAATATAAATTATTTGACGTGCAAATATTTGTATATTTTTGAAGAATACTTACGAAGGTTCATCTGATTGGAGATAAGATAATTTAGAGTGACAGCTTCAGAGCAGGTCCAAGCGTTGTACCACAAGGTTGCCATTGCACAAAGCATTAAAATTATTAGAATTGTCAGGATAAGGTGCATTAGGCTCAAACGAAAATTTCTCGATAGGAAATGTTTTACTAACAAGTAAGCAAACCCAGTTATCATCATCAAACAGAATGTTAAAACACATAAAAACCACGTGATAGTTTTGACATTTCTTTTCGGTTTTCGGTACAAAACGGTTTCCTTATCAATAACTTCCATTTCTGAGAAAAATGAAAAGATTTTGAAATATGTGCGTTTGTAAAGTTGCAATGCAAGTGCAAGGCGTGGGGTTATCACCGTGTTGCTTGTTTGGGGAGTATTTGTAGATGTCAACATTTTAAATTTGTTTTTTACTAAGAGCTTGGAGTTTCCAACACGAAATTTTGCAAATAAATTTTAGTGTAATACATTCAAATTATTTCAAAATGGTTCGTTCTGAAAGCTATATATTTGGCTGGTAATTCTTGGAAAGCAAGTGGTAATACTTTAGTGGACGGATTGTAACCAACTCAAGTAATTCATGTAGCCATTCAATCTTTATATGAAATATAATGAAACCTTTCTAATAAGGCCATGGTCATAGGATAAATTATATTGCAAAGAAATTGGGAAGATTACGGGTTAAACGAATAATTTAAAACTTTCAACCGTTTCTCTGTTACATAATCGCTAGAAACTGGCGTTTAGCTTCTTACCCTTATTTACCGGGGTAGGGAAGGCGGATCCACTTTCAAAATTGGTCCCCAGTCCCCGGCCCTCCGAAGGTTAGTGCCTTGCTCCACCTTCATTAAAGAGCCCACACTAAAGATTAAGCGGGTTGATATAATAACTTGCCCTGATAAGGTTTTTCGTTTCAAAGAACAAATAGCGCGCTATTCTTATGTGCAACATATAAAAATAGGAGAAAACAGAAAAAGAGAGGTTTTGAATTTGTATTGAAAAATTTTGTAAATCATACCACGTATTATGGTTTAGAGTTGTTTGTATTTTATGGTATTTTCTAAGCATGCAATGACATGGCGATTGATTCATAATAGTCTTATGTTTTTGATTCACGAGAATGAACTAAAGAATTTAATTTAAGTGTAACAAAGTATTGATCAAAAGGTACTTTATACATTCTAAATAATATAAATGGAGAACTATTCACCACTTTGGTTTTTGAAATCCTTTCCAATTAAGTAAACATGCCTTGTAGTATGTTCCATACGAAGTTTAAAAGCAGGAAACGTGTTTGCAAACAGAAAACAAATAGTACTATAAAGACAAATTTGAAAATTGTTAAGATTCGGTTCAAATTCGGAGTACAGCGAATAAACGCACTGATTTTAGAAGGAAGCCACGACTAAAAATCTTGAAACGGACAAATCCTGAAACCGTCAAGAAAATGAATTTCTAAGTATCAACCCTTGGTATATTCTAAAAAAATTATGCAGATACTGTTGACAGAAACTGAGAAAATCAGAGCAGGTCTATGTCGCTGAACTGATAAGGTGTATGACGTTTAGCAACGGGCGAATTTGACGAAAATTCCTAAAAAAGAAAACTTTATCCCTAAAAGTCACTCGTTGCCCCAATTTCAAGATGGGTTTGTGTAGTCAGGGATACATACATAAGTTTTAAGTGAAAAATTTAAATTTAAGTTGTGCTTTCACAAACTAATTGTTACTTAAATATTATTCTATTCTTTATTTGTAACGACTCTAGTATTGACATTTTTAATCCTAAAAATAATGGAATTTATTAAACTATTCGCAGAATGTGCATTTATATTACGGTAGGGAGGGCAATTGGTGTATTAGCGACTGATACGGATCTTCTAATGAACACTGACCAGAGATTCGTAACTGAAATATTTTAGTTACAAGTTACAGTTACAGTAACTAGACTCATTCAGTTATAGTTACAGTTACAGCAACGTTACCGGTATACATTAAGTTACAAGTTACAGTTACATTTGAAGAAAAAAGTAGTTATAATTTACAGTTAAGTAACGTAACTTAACTATAACTGTAACGTAACTGAAGCTTTGCAACAACGTAACGGTACACTTTCAGACATTTCTTCTAACCCTAATGTAATATTTATGAGACTTAATTCTTCTCGATTGCTTATAACATTCCTTTAATTTCAAATAGCATTATAATACAACGTCGCACAACTCAAAATGATTATTAGTGTAGGTATCAGTTACAAGTTACAGTTATAGCTACGTTGACTGTATACGAAAGTAACAAGTTACAGTTACATTTGCTGAGAAAAACTAGCTACAAGTTACAGTTACAGTTGCTGGATAAGTGCAGTTACGAGTCATTACAAGGCATCTCTGTTACAAGTTACAGTTAAGTTACGTAACTTAACTGCAGCTGCAACTGTAACTGAAACAAAAAAGTTACAATACTCTGACTAGTTATCTTATCTTACCCTCCCTCCATCAACTTGCACCCTTGGTGATGATACTTATTTTTGATATTTTGACAATGGCTCTTTGAACTATGGTTTATACAACAGAATCAGAGTGATACTGTTATCGCAAAGCACCGTCAAATAATTCATGATCGCATTTTCACTCAAAGCGAACCTCTCACCACAATAAAATGGGAGCGGTTGCTGAGCCTTCCACTTTATTTGGTAGTAATACATTGATGAATTTCTATTAGTGGTAGAAAATCTAGCAATATTATTCAAAATCAATTTTTGACTTTGAACTCTTGCATCAACTCCCAAATAAAGTAACAAAATAGCCATTATTAAAGTAGCTATAGCACCAATAGCCACTAAAAGTATCAAAAAAATCGGTATTACTTGAATTCCATTTACGATTACCCAGGCCTGAGTTGTCAAAACAATTTGACTCACGGCCACTAAATCCAGTATGATTTGGCTATTAATGCGCCTCGTGATTACTAAAACCAGACGCAACTGGGAGTAGAGCTGAAGGGTTTTCAAATTTGAAAATTTGTTTGTAACTAAAGCTCGCAAGTGTGCCTGACATGCAATACCTACCGTAACTGAAATAATTGTAACAATTAATATTCCGTTAAAAAACACAATTACAACAAGTATAATGAGGACCACAAAAGTTGCTAGTGATGACATATACACGGTGAGCCTATCTTGATAATATACATGGGGAAGGAAGACCTCGTTAAACAGTAGTTGAACTGGGAGGATATCGAAAAATGTTGATATTACACATGCTGGAACAGGACAAGTAACAGCCATAATCATAAATAAAAGCAAAACTGATCCCCCAACATCTCGTGACTTTTCAAAATCTATGATGTTAAAAATAATTTTATTTCATATTATTTATTTTTGCAATAATCTCTTTATTTCGGGAGCATTCAAAAAGAACGTAACGGCACCTAGGGGGGAGGGGGATACATCCAAGACCGTTACAAAGTGTGACACAGGGGGGTGGGGGGTATGGCTAATTACGTGACGTAACGCTTTATAAACCTAACTTTTTTTTAAGGTTTAATGAAGAGGCAGGCGATTTGTGTAAATTTAATATATAGTTATTGGTTTAGCGTTTATCATAAGGCTGTCACAAGTCACTGATACGTATGCCAACTCAATACTGTTAATGCCACCCTGTTACCTGTTTTTACCTTGTTTTACATGAACTCAAATGTAATGTACTTTCAATGTAAAATAAAATTTAATTCAAATTCTATACTAGTCCCTAATATAGACTCCTTTAATTATACTTCTTTCATTTTTAACTGTATAAATTTAACTGCTGGCTCCTTAACAATCAGTCATTTTAAAACAAGGCACAAATTGCAAATTGTGTTAGTAACTTGACAAGGGGAACCGTAACGATCCAGGGATACATTCTAATCATTCTTGTATGTTTGTTATTGTCAAAAACAACGTTTTGGGGTGGTTTTTGTTTGTTTTCGAACAATCAAATGTATAATTTATTTAAAACAATGTTTTCAAAAGGGAATGTGATATTATCCATTCAATTGCAACAGCAATGTTGTTATGAATATATGTTATTATGTATATATGTGACTCAATGTATCTGTGACGTGACAGGGGAGGGGGGTGGGTTTATGGATGACTGTGACGCTTATGTTGACAAGGGGGGGTGGGGGGTCTAAAAAATCGCCATTTTAGCGTTACGTTCTTTTTGAACGCTCCCTTCTCAATAAGAATACTTACCAAGCTTCATCTGATTGGAGATGAGGTAGTTGAGTGTTACAGCTTCAGTACAGGTCCAAGCACTATACCACATTGTTGTAATAACACATAGCACGGGAATGCCTACGGCTGTCACAAGAAAGTGCAAAATGTTCAAACGGAAATTACTTGATAAAAAATGTTTTAAAAGCAAATATATTAAACAAGCGATCGTTAAGAAAGTGAAAGCTAGAACAAAAAGAAACCCTGTAATTGTTTTGGGATCTCTTTTTACTTTTCGGTACAAAACAGTTTTTTTATTTATAACTTCCATTTCTGATATATATGAAAAGATTTTGAAATATGTGTGTTTGTAAATTTGCAAGGCAAGTGCAAGGCGAGGGGTTATCACCGTGTTGCTTGTTTGGGGAGTATTATTAGGGGTCAACATTTTTAGATTAGTTATGAAACGGAGAGTTATGATTTTAAACACTGAAAATGTTCAAAACAAAATATTTTATTTGAAAAAAAAACTATTGATTTGACTTGTAATTCTTGGAACGCAAATAGTGGATGGTTTCTATCTAGCACAAGTAACCCATATACAGCTATATAATATGAGCATGAAAGCTGTATCGTAAACCATAATATTAGTTACAACAAGGCCAGTGCCATCGAAAAGATGCCAGGGATTTGACAGATATACGAAAGATTAACGGGTTAAATGGGCAATTGAATACTTTCAGCAGTTTTTACTTTCACCGAATGACCGTGTCTTTCTACGCCCTCATCATGGATTGGAAGCTCATCTAGCTAAACTGTTGAAGGTCACTTACACGATAATATCCTGCCTATTTAGTAACAAATATGAAGTTTAACCTTGTCTTTAATAAGTAATAAGTGGTTTCGCTCGATTTTTGATACAATTCCTTCAAAATTCAAACAAGGTTTCGGAGGTTCTGAAGGGCTTTTCATGTGAATATGATTAAAAAATACAGGACACCATGTTATTCTTCTAAAACACTCCAAAATTTTATCCTTAAGGCACACGTGCCAATTAAAAGCGTTTTCAGATTCTAAAAGCATGTGTTTAGGGGAACCATTAAAACGACTTGTGACATTGACCTATTAAAATCTCCTTGGAGGCAATTCAAATTTGACCTTTCGTTTTCATGTGTCATAAGCTAACACGCGCCATGAAAAAAACCATCCTGCCTCAATCAAATAAAATTGTTAAGAAAACCACGAAATCGTCAGGATTGATTTTTTTTCTGAATTACCGAGAAACGGTTTCTTGATGCGTTTGCGTTATAATCTAATCGAATTTCCAGTTGTTTTCTTTTTTATACGGGGGTAACATTTGCTGGAATTTCTGCGTTTACTTTACATGGAAAAGAAGTACCATTTTGATTTTAAATTGTTTTCTCAGGGGAAATGTTAAAGGGTTTGGGTTTGCTCTGTCGCACTCACAATTGGTTGTAGAATGGGTTTGCGTTATAAAACCATTACCTTCCGTGAAAAATCCTTGAAATATTGAGGTAGAGGGCGATCGACTGGAACGTCGATCTCTTTGACGTGCTTTTACCATTGTTACCAAGATTGAAAATGCGCAAGTAAACGTTGCGCTCCTTTTAATGATTCCACTGGAAACGTGCTTTTAAATGAAAATAATTCGCTTATCTTGAGGGACTCCCTTAAACCAAGTACTCAGGACGTCGTGGAGACCAAAAATGCTTCTGAAATCTATTCCACCAATATTTCACATTTCGGTACACAGAACTCGGTTCGCCAGTGAAATTTTGATGGAAATTTCCCCAGTAAAAAGTTTTCATGGTTTCGCCACCGAGGAAATGGACCCCTTTTTTTCGCAACGAGACATGTTTGTTTTTGGAATTTTTTCGAGTACTAAGCATTATCAAGTAATCCCTCGCATTTGACATGACATTTGAAACACAGAATAAAACATTTTTTAAATATCCTTATTATTTTGTAAAAAAAATTCATTTTATTGCTCAATAGTAAGATTCTTTCAATTAGGTAGGTAGGTAGGTTTTTATTGCATTATAACAGGCCTGCGGCCCACACAATTACAGACATAATGGCATAAACATAAATATGATCAAAATAAATTATATATACAAACATAACTTACGAGGAGCCCCTTTCTAGGTGGCTCCACGTTACTTTGGGAGGGTGTATCTGAACATTGCATACTGGTAATAAATCGAAAATTTCAATCATTCATTCAGACAGAAGCTACGTAGGTACATGGCATAACGTAGAAAGGCGCAAAATTTCATGAATAGCTTGACAATTGTATCTACGGATAAACTCGAGTAAGAAACGTCGATTGGGTACATTATGACTTTTAAAAATCGGATATGCTAATCTTAGGGGTTGGTAAATCATGCATTTACAAAAAACATGGAAAAGATCATCATTATCTTTTACGTTGTAGATAGAGCAATAGTGATTGGGATTAAATATAGTTTTGTGTCGATTGATGTTAAGATTTAGGATGCTTATACGATCCGGCTGCAGTCGCAACTGTGCAAAGATTCTCTTCTTGTGGATAGATATGGGGTAGTTAAGATACCCCTCCCGATCGGAATTATGCTTCATCCTTTCATATATGGAGCTAAAAGTGGAGTTATTGTCCAAACGCTCAAAGTCCACTTCCTTCAATTTAGTTATATTATTATTATTATTATTATTATTATCATTTATTCGAGAGAAATAGTTCAATTTATACATATCTTGTACAGGAGAATTACACGTTGGTTCTCCTGAAAATGATACAGTTAGGATA
>JAANSM010001713.1:0-17386 GCA_036850725.1 Orchesella villosa
AATCGTATTCACCGAAAATCAAAATAAATTTCATATTTAGATTGCTGTAATGTAATTTCATGTTAATTTTCAACATTGGTGTGGATTTAGGAGTTTTTTTTGCACTGAAGTTGCACACACTTAATATTTCGTATAAACGTGGTAGGGACTCCTCTACGTTAATTGAAATTTGCAAAAGGTGATAAATATTGTGAAGTGGACTGAAAATTGAAAGAGTGCAAACCTTTCCCCTGCAAAATATATAAATTCTGTACCACATCTGTCTCAAAAGTTAATACAATACAGTTAGTTTCCAAGTAGTGAAGTTGCAAAACAATATAAATTCACCATCGTTTTCAGCACGTAAAATTACTAAGAAATCCCGATTTGCCTTCTTAGAGCTGTACTCAAGTAGTACCTAAAAAGGCTTATTTTTCTGTAAGCACATTCCAACTTTCATATGAATATACCTACTTATTGGCATGTATCATGTAAACGCACCCAGAATCAATAAGGAATTGAATAAAATCCGCTTACCTTTCTCTAATATCATTCCAAACAAGTGACTCTTTTGCCAGATCTAGCTCCTTAGGCTTCGATTTATGACACACTTCAGAAGTGTGAGAGAGAAGTGAATGACGTGCCAAAATCTTTATGACCAAGGATCTTACTGTTAAACAAAATAGACGAGGACAAATAAAGCCTTAGTAACAGATTTAGAAACAAGCAAAAGCAGCATTGACACCCAGTGAGTGTAGCTCTGTATTTAACGAAATTGTCTCTCCTCTTGACTTTTTATTTGAACTGTAATCATTCCAAGTATCCATGTTCAAGTTTAGAAAACCCTAGAAAATTACTTCACCTCCAATCCTATTTATTTATTGCATACTGATCATGTTACAGATTAAAAATGTGTTTTGAGCACAAGGATTGTTGAAGGCCTGGTTACAAGACACGTTACCACAACCTATATGAAATGAAGAAATAATTTCTCACTCCATTTCACTTGTTCCTAGTTTTCTACTGACGAGACAACTAATGATTTCAGTTTGCATACTTACTTTATATTCAGACCTAGTCGAGGCTTTGTGAGCTTCAATGAATTGACTTTAATGAAAAGCTTTTCACGTCTTCGTTCCAGGCCTCCGTTTTAAATTCCGACATGACTACGCACGAACGAGTAAACTACACAACCTTTTCATGATTTCATGTAACAAAGGGAACAAAGTTGTCTATATGGAAAGCTTCTAGTTGACTTCCCAACATGCCCATTCATATATATGTAGTACGTAGATTGATAGAAAAACGTGTCAAAAAATTAGCCTTGATATGCTTAGAAGATGAAGATTTCAAAGGCAGCGCGTGTGAGTTCGTCATTCAGTTCGTCCTAGTTTTGCATGCGTTTCTTACGTCAGCGTTGCTCACAACATACAAAATAACATCAAGTCGTAATTTGTATTATATAATTTGATGTAAGCGTAGAAAGGAACAAAAATCAGCAGGGTGCGGCATAGTTTGTGTGTTATGTACCCAAAGGAACAACAATTCATCTTGGAAAAGTACTACTAGCAAAAGCTCCATCTTTAAACTTAGAATAGTATAGAAAGGAGCTCTCTTGATTATATTTATAACAGAGCACATAGTACTTATAGTTACACTAAAGTTTTTTTTTCAAGATTCGCAAAAATATTGCTCCTTGTTTATGAAAACAAGTCTTAGGAGGAGCGGGCAGAGAGGGCGAAGCAAAAAATGAAAAGCTTGGTGAATGCTCATGAGCTGAAACTGAAACAAGGATTTCCCAGCATGGAATACTCACTATAAATAAAAAATGGAGGGGTTGTAAAAGAAAATAGGCTTTCTCTGAGTGAGCCTGGATGCATTTAATGTTACATCCTTCTTGTGTTTCTTTTTCAGGAAGTGCATAAATAAGGGAAAATGTGCAATGAGTTTCGCCATATTATTATGTAGGAAATAATAAATTCCGACATGGGAAGCACGATGAAAATTAATTGCGTTCCCCAGCCATAATTAGAGAAGAAGTGAGTTATTAGTAAATGAGTTTAGTTTTCGTACATATTATGGTTATGTTATACTGTGTTATGTTCTGATTGTTTGAAATGTTGTAAAACTTTTTTCCAGTTTTTTTCCTTTCCATTCTGCTCTGCGCTGCTCTTATTTTTCCTCTATCTGTTCTCGTAAATTATATACATATTTCCTCCTATGCTAAATTGAACGAGAATTTATGTACGGTTAAAGTTACTATAAATATACAGAGAAAATAGCGTTTCTAAAAAAACCAAAAATAACTTTTAGGTTGTAAACTATATGTGGAATAATATCCTGTTTTGAAAAAAAATGTCCTTGGCTAACCAGTACTTTCATTCCAAAATGAAAGAATTGTTTTTTGTCTTTTTAGATCATAATTATTTGATAAGATCTAGCGAGTTATTTTCCCCATAGGTTTCTATACATTAAGTTCGTAAAAGTGTAATTCTAGCTTATATTTTTGTTTTGTAATTGTAAAAAAGAGTACATTATATCATTAAACGTCATGGGTCGTCGTTCTCAATTTAATGATCACACAAGACCTTAATAAACCTTATAACTTAGAGCTTGAAATTTCAAGTAATGAAGATGAAAACAACAATCTGGGGAAAAAATATGAGTTTAGGTAGGTTGAACAACAACATACTCTGCCGCTTCGTTGTGTTTGTTAATGATGCAACCTTAGCTTTTCATGATATCATAGTGAAGCTCATGTAAACTTTAGAAGTATTATATGTCTTATCTAATCTTCTTATTGTGAGAGTAATTGAAAGAAATAACAATAATTATAATATTCCAAGGAGCACGCTCCTGCTGTGGAAATTGAGTACCAAATTAGGTTAAACTAGCTTTCCACAGCAACAGCAGCAGTTGAGAAATAAGTACATTTCTACATCGAGGTAAATACAGTTTTTATGGTTTAGCAAACAAAAAGTTGCCATGACACATATCCAAAGCTTTTCACTTCATCCCAAAATATTTTTTTGGGATCAGGAGAAAGGAGCGAGAGACTATGTGAATAAATTTGCATCAAGTACAAGTTCCATAGATAAATTAGAATTCTAAATGCATCTAGAGTTGAGTGGAAAGAGCATTCCTTTTTACTTCATTAGTATTATGTGTGAACTCAGCATGTAGTAATTATGTTTAAATCTTCTCAGGAACCATCCAATTATGGTAGGCTAGCCTTGGAAAGGACACAAAATTACATTTTTACTTCATTAGTATTATGTGTGAACTCAGCATGTAGTAATTATGTTTAAATCTTCTCAGGAACCATCCAATTATGGTAGGCTAGCCTTGGAAAGGACACAAATTTACAATGCTTAAAAAGTTATTGAAGAGGTTGTGGTTAGCTGCGTGTGCAAAAGACAGTACAACAGTTACGTTTTGCAGTTACCGCTAGACTAAAGGAAGTTAAAATAGGGCTGAGGAAGTAGGACTAAGAAAAGAAAGACGAAAACGATAGAGAAAGTATGAACCAACAATTTTTTCTTAGTCTCTGCTGCCTTGAACAGGTCTGGCCTGCTCTGACTTTAGCTTTGGCTTTTGTCGCATTGTTTTCTCCAAAGAAAGTCTCCTTCCATTGAAAACTGACATTTTTCTGCGTACCTACCTCTCCTACCCAAACATTACATATATTATACACTTTCTCGATAGGTTTATAAAAGTGTGTGTATAGAGTATATATAAGTGTGTAGTTATCTCCCTTCTCTCTCTCTATATTTACAGCTGAACTAAACTACTTAAGCAATTTTCTTTTTTCTGCATGGTTTACTAGAGTGTTCCAAGTATAAATCCTGTCCACCATATGCACTACTTACTTATATTCCATAGAGCGCGTCCTCCTCATCGTTAAACACAGATACATGCTTACCGTCAGATATTATTATGTGATTGTTATAAGTTCACATCTTTTACTTTTTCCAGCGCATATTGCAATGTGTAGTATCTCGGAATTAGGAAGCAGCAAGAGAGCAAACTGTTAAGAGAAAAGAAGCAGGAGCTGTGCTCAACCAACATACTTGGATTATAAAACTCAAGTTTATTTTCAATATTATATATAGCAGGCTCAACGTGTGTGTGTGTAGTAGTAGCACTAGTAGTTGTTGTACAGCTGGTGGCGTTGATACTAGAAGTGTATATAAGTAGTTTTGAACTTTTTTTTTGTGTTGGAGCATGCAGTTTTCGTTGGGTCGAGCGTTTTGTGTCGAGAGCCTCCAGATTTATAGGCCATTAAATAAAGGCTTATTATGCCCCAACTTCCTTTTCGCACAAGGGAAAATAGGCTGGGGTGCAATCGCACAGTCTGTTTCAAGAATAGAATTCTATCCAAACGAAATGGAAGCTTCTTCTTTTTCACAAGGAATGTCCAGCATTTGTACTTACTAGTAGTGGAAATGGAGCAAGAGTAAGTACAATACTCACTGTTCTCTAATAATATCCTTTGAGCAAAAATGGTGGCTATACTTCTACGTATTTTTAAATGAACAATGTATGACTTGGCTGTATATCTACCTACCTACTAGAACAAACTTGTTTATACGGCTTGTAGTATAAACTCGATCTTATTTAAATACCTATTACACATTGTAATATATTTAGAATAAGTGATGCGTTGGCGTTAAGGAAAGCAGAGGGGAAATCAGCATGCGAGACTGGAGCTGCCTATTGTATAAAATATAGTGGATATAAGTACGTACGTTCATACGAACACACTATATTTTAGATATTGCTCAGAGGACACGAGGTCTGGGTCTCGTGGAATCTCTTGATTCAAAATTCCCCAGTCACTACTACACTGATCTCTTTCAAACTATGCTGCTTTAAAAAATGTATATTAAACATTCCGTCGTTCAGTTTCACTACATTATGATAATTTCAAGAAGAGCACACACACATATACTACCTCCAGTACCTACACTTTTCTCTGCTTTGCTATACAGTTGTAGATATGTAGAGGAAAGAAAATCAGCAGGAGTCAACAGAGTACATTATCTTCGAGCTAGGGGAAAATGTATAGCTTACAACTTGCAACTAAAAGTCACAAGCGTGCATTCATTTCATTGTCCTCTCATAACAATAACAAACGTTTATATTTTTATACTAAAAAACGAAGGTATATAAGTACACTCCAATTTATTGTGCATCATCCAGGATGTAAGCGTGCATGGTTTGTATGGTGGTGTGGGATTACTCACTGTATCTGTTTTCCTTGGTGATTTTAAAAACAAGGAATTTAATGCTCACATCCATTGTAAGAACATGACTGAAAACTAAATGTTTTTGCTGAGTAAGTAAGCAAGTGAGGACTTTTTAAGAAGTATATCTTTTAAGACTCTCTTGTAAAACCTTTTCCACTTATTAGGGAACACAACCGGAATGCAATTCTCTGGATTAAAAATTCTTTCTTTGATACTCTCCAAATATATTTTTGAAGAACTTTTGCTTCTACCAACCTGTTTAGCCAAAATAGTCTTGTAGGCCTTTTCATTTAATCAGAGCATTGCATAATGCGCCTATTTATTAGGTACTTATATTTATTGTTACGTATATATTTATAAAATATGCTGCGTAAATGTGGCCATATTTTCGAGTGCTGGCGTAATGTTGAATGTGACTCACAAATCCTTTTGAACACCGGTAAGCCCGAGTTGAGGAGAAAACGGTAAAAGTTGGAGGGGCGGAAGAGAAAAAAAGTTTTGTGTTCGATGCCTTGTTGTATTGAACTCTGTTTGCTTTTCACTTCTCTGTCACTTGTGTTCTGATATAGTGTAAAAATGAACGAGATTTTCCCATTACAACACTTTGTGAAATGCAGTCCTTCCTGGGTTAATAAAAAATTTGCTTTTTACAACTAAGTATGATCATACGCATAAAAGATACGACTGACTGAACATATACATAAATACACAGTGTGTATAATTTTGTGTGTCAATATTATACGCAGCCCGTGTTTGTGAATTATATTGTTTGAATTGGTAGTTAGAGTTAGTATGAAGGTAGGTATGAAAAAGAAAAGTTGATGCAGCCTGCATGCTTCTAACGAGTCTACAACATGTGTACTTTATGTGTGTAAGCCTCGTGTACTGGTAAAACACTTTCCTTTTGCTCTCTTTTGATCCAACGATCCCATTCTCATCCATTTTAACTTTCCATCCGTTCTCTCACCAAAAATAATACCAGTTAGGCTCCTGAAAGGATAACCCGTAGCTTACCTTATTTCGTTGAAATACGCAATATATTTGGCTCACCTAAAACTTTAAAGAGTGCTCTTATCTGGGTGGAAAAGTAAAATTATTATATGATTTTGGGAAAGTACATACCTACATATATGATTATGCATTTGTGAATATGTAGATTTTTAAAACCCGAGAGTCGAATACGATAGGTATGTGTAAGTAGTTTAGCGCGCTTTGAGTACACTTTCAATCCAGCATAATAAAATAAATCACCTTCCGACTAAAAATAGTCTCGGCAGACTGCACGAACTCGTGTTGTCACTCTTTTCATTCAATGCTCTTGAATTTCGTTTGTATATTAGTTAGACAGGTCCATTAAAATAATCAATTTTTGTCACAGCTTCCATTTCCACGAGTATAACCTCTGCCACACTCTTTAGAAGATAGCTGTCTTTTTTTTTACATCGAGACAAAAATGTTGAGGTTGAGAAAAACTGCGAAAAAAAGAAGAAAATTTACGACAAGCTTGGTTTAGTTTGTTAACAGGAAATTTATGTACTTTCTGTGGAAGTTTAAGCTCTTGGTAAAGACGCGTTGTCGATAAATTGGATTTCCCCCCTCCCGTTTCGCATGCAAGTTGACGCATTTTCAATGTAGAGAAAGTGGCGACTATAAAGATGGATAGATGTATTGAAATTTCATATATTTATTATATGGTGCCCACCAATGCAAATTTTTTTTCCTGTTCTAGCCACGTATATGTGCGTACCTATATAGATATGTGCTCAGCACCTTGTTAGGCATGGAGTTAATACTTGTGGTTTTGTTCACAAATACATTATGACAAAGTCATAAAAGTTTGATGGAAAAACCTTTGAAAAAGTTTGAATCCAGTCTGGCAACCCACTATGTATCAAAGAGTGAGAGAGAAAGAAAGGGAGAAAAAAAATTATATTACGTTATAGAATTTCCACTTGAAAAACATTATCGACGCGATTAAGGGTTTACAACTTTGAAGTGATTAATGGAACAGACACACTTTGGAAAATTTCGGCATTTATCAGTTCGACCCGAGAAAACTAAGTGTATCTATGTACATAATATATGTAAAGTTTGAAAAGTTGCAATTTGTAGAGCATAATTTAACGGGATCGAGATCCGGGTGCTGTAGTCCAAAAGAAATTTATATCATCCGCGGATACACGCACTTGATTATCATATTTGATTTCACCTGAATAATAAAATAAGTTTGATGAGGGTGTGACACTTCCTCTTCTTTACCCACGCTCAAAGTTTTAGGTTCGTGCTTTTCGCCCACCAGAAACTAGCAAATGATGATAGCTAAAAGTAGATAAGTCTTAGTCATCATGGTGGCATTGCTACTTTGACACTATGAATCATCCAGTCATTAGCATCCTTGTTCGCATAGATGTGGGTTTCTGCAAAAATTCGCTCAAAGTTTTTATATTGGAAGCATAGAATGCACATATCTACTTAAATATATATATACATATATATATGTGTACACTCTTTAATTGCAATCCTTTAAATCCTTACTAAAATGTGAAATGAACCAAGTTGTAAAATAAATGATCCAGCAGCACTTCATTATCCTTGTAAATGGAATAGAGTTTGTTTGTTCATTTTTCCTATAAACTTGAAAAAGGGGGAAAAACCCTGCGGTTCAAAGGTGGCGACTTTTAGAGCGTAAGATAAAACTTCAGTTCGTATGATAGATGACCTATGTAATTGGGTCAAATTCGTTTAAAATATTTGGGTCATTTCATTCATGTAAGTTGTAACGTCACCCACTTCTCCAGTTCCATGAAGCTGTTTCCTTTGGTAAATCTTTTTAAAATGTTTGGTTACTTTATTTTCTCAAAAAACAAAAGAAATTTATTGGGTGTCACAGCTTCGAAATGTAATCATGAGTTAGTATAAGAAAGTATGCCATTGGCGGTGGGTTAAACTCATGATGGACTAGAAGAAACATTCGAAAATGATATAAGGAGACATGTAGTCTTGAGCGTATCCAAACTGAGACAGAAAATGAAACTCAATAAAATTCCAAACCGAGGGAAAAAAGTAATAATAAGATGATTACAATTGCTTAAGCGTAATAAAATTGGGAGAAATCGGGGAGTTAGTGCTTCGGCACCAAATCCGATAAAGACATTTCGATAGTTAATGGCTTCTGTATATCACTGTCTCCACTGGTACCTACACAAGAGATAGTGGCATGATAGGAAAATATTGGGAGGAGTATAACAGTAGCTCAAAAATGGGAATGCTTGCTTGCTTTCACGTCTTTTGGAGTAAACCATCAAACGGTATGATGAAGCTTATAAAAGAAATATTGTTGAATAAATAGTGCAGGAATACTCTGCTCTTTTGTTGGTTATACGGTAGATAATGTTGAGTATGTATGTATCTATATATTCATATAAATTTATATTGGGGAGAGTAGCAGAGTTCACTTCGGTAATGAAGAAGTTCAATGAGCCATTGCATAATTTATGTGTTCTTTAGGATACGGAGGAATTGGCCCAAAGACATCATCAGGAAAGATTGCCACGATGATATACGCTGTTTTCGGGATCCCAATCATGCTCTGGTACCTTTCTAATGTGGGATCACTTCTGGCAAAAATTGCAAGATTTGTATGTGCCAGAGTTTGTTGTTGCTGCTGCTGCCGAGAACCCTCGAGCTCTTCCACCACCTCGTCTGCCTCCTCATCAACCAGGAAAGTTTCTGACCCTTATTACAGCATGAAACCAGTGGACGGTGACCTTCAACGTGGGCCGAGTAAAGAAGAGCATTTGGATGACGATCGTGGTAGGGATGAGCATCGCGTTAGCATTCTCTTCATTCTTATTCTTTGTGTTTCAGTGCTCCTGGGATATGTGTGTTTAGGCTCCTATGTCGTTTCCAAATGGGAGCAATGGAGGTTTTTGGATAGCTTCTACTTTTGTTTTCTTACCCTTACAACAATCAGTTTTGGTGACAGTCGTGCTCATAAGACTGGTAAACTGGAAAGATTTAATCAAAGGACAGAGTGGTTTTGTTCATTTTACATTCTATTTGGCATGGCTCTCACTTCCATGTTCTTCAACATTCTTCATGAAGAGATCTCACACAGATTCAAACGTTGGAAGCGACACTCTGCTACAGAGCATCCTGTTGACCAGAAAGAAACACATCCCGGAAACAAAGGGAAACGACGACCTGTGGAAAACTCATATTCTGTACATTTCATGAACTTTTCCACTAATAATCCTAGTGCTAGTAGAAATTTTACGGAGGAAACTCTACTGTCCAATGAAATGCATACGGGCCGAGTCATGCAGGAGCAGCATGCAGATAAAAATGGATATGATGAAGATGATATGGCAGTAGACTATATGAGTCATCCTTTACCACCACCAAGAGAAGTATATAGCTCCCATCCCGTGTTCCCAAGATAGACATTTGGTGTGTACCATAACATAACCAATTACTGCTACAAAACTATACCTGGTCATCACAAATTGTCTAAAATACACATTAAACAAATCAATACAAACTGCATATTAAACAGTTCAACACACATGTCCAATTAATAGTCCCAAATGCCGTGTCTTTGGCAACAGGGTGATTTTCGTACTACGACCGTGTTATGGAAATAATTTTTCTCGGAAGCATATTGTATTTCTAAAATGTCATCTAAAAATTTAATGAATTTCAATCTCACATTGCATTGTGAAAAATTGATACGGTCAACATTTTTATTTCCAGGCATCGCGAAACTTTCTTTGTTTACCGTGACGGACACACAGGCCCTTAATTTACCATTACAAATTTAAGATTGATCGATATTAAATGTAAGTCTCACCTCAACCTCACTAATTATTGGTGCGTAATATTTTAGTGAAATTAGCTATGCTATTAAATCCAAAATAGATTGTATTGTATATGTTTTAGATTTACTGTTTAATATGACATTAATAAAGCTACTATAATTGTGTCTGAATGGGTATATAGGCAACATTCAGTGGTATAATATATCAAGTAATTTGTTAATGAATTTGGATTAATGTTAACTGTATTTAAGTTTAATTATCAAATAAATATTTAAACTTAAAAAAACCTTTGATGATTGTAATGTTCAAGGTAACTTAATTGTTACCAAAAAATGGTGTCTAATAATTGGTCCGAATTTCTCTCGTGTAATTTTGTAAAAGCATAATTTTAGGATAGTTAGTCAGAGTTTGTTGTCAACCCAAAAATACAAGATACTATTTCAGTATAAGTTACAAATAAAAGCTTTAAAGTTACTTTACAAACCCAACTTTACGTTCTATGCCAATTAAACTCAAAAGCATGAAGCTTCTACACACACACTCCATTGAATCTATACGTTATCAATTTATACTCATTCATAATTAGTCGTATAACTAACTATGTTTTACAACTAAACGATGCACCTTATCATAAGATTCGGTCTAATTATTAGACACCTGGCTTGGTATTTCATGTCCAATAGCAATGTCAAACCACTGAATTGCCAACAGTTTTATACTCCGATTTGATATGTGTAGAGAACAGAAAATGTTTTATTGTAATTTTCAGTATGAGTGAAAAGTAAAGAAACTTTATCGATATTGCCAAAAAAATGTTACAATAAGTATATAAATATCAATAGATTGCAATTAAAGAAGGTAAAGTAAGTTTGCCCGTTGAGTTGTAAAAGAATAATATTGTTAATGGTGTTTAGTAGTACAAATTATGCTAAATGCCAAATAGTTTCTGTATTAAGCCATCACGTTGTTGTGAAGTTATAGTTTGTATACATATTATGTTGTATGTAGATAGGTAAAAAAATGAGCATTAGCGTCAAACGTATTTTTTTCTTCTCCATTTTTACCGTCATGAATGAACATTTCTGGCCTATCTTGGCCATTTCAGCTAAGGAAATGTTCATCCATGGTTTAGAGTGGCGTCACAGTTATATATATAAGCGCATCATATTATGGTTGTATGTTGATAAAGTTATTTTGGAATTGTATGGAAAATTTGAAAATGCAACTACACGTTCATTATTATTCTCAATTTATAATTCATTAACATTAAAATGCCTAAAGAAAAATTACGTCTGAAAAGGATGCAAATATTTTGTTTTGCTATGCCGCCGGATGCATTTGTCCAACAGAAGTTCCATTTGATTGTAAGTCATATGTTACAAAGATTTGATGTGATGCTTTTATATTTGTTTTAAAAACCGGAAGCAGTATATAACAGTATTTCATCATGTCTTAAAAATCTACCGATTCTTTCTAAACAACTACCATGCTTTACATTTTTGTATCATGCGATTTAAATCTTTGTACATGCATAAGCTACATTCAGTTATCCACAAGGTTGCGTTTTCTAATCGGTAGATTTATAGTTGATATTTTGCCAACAATGTGATGCGCTAACAGTTTTTTTAGAATTATGTATTTATTGTTAAATGACTCACATCGCAGTACCTGTGAATGATACAGTTGATATATAGTATGTATACTTAAAATATAGTTCGTGACAATTACTCGACAGAAGCGTGCATAGCTTAACTCGAATACGTGTGAAATTTTCATGAAAGTTGCAACCATTAAGTATGAATATAAAGAAGATAAAATAGTTTAGGAACCATAATAACATATTATATTGCACAGTGGACTGTACTTGTTCTATGCTACTTGTAATGTAATCATATATATATATAACATCTAGTTTTGATTTAGTTTTTATTCATTAGAATTACCTCCACTAAATATCGCTGACATTTTTTACTTGTAGTAAAATATGCCAGTACCAGGTGATAATAAACTATTCCGGTGAAAGTTGTACGCATGTACGTGTGTTCGTTCGTCCCCACAGGACAAACCGATAGCAAAGTCAAATATTTGGAATAAATATTAGAAAGAAGTCTTGTTGATGATACACCGTGTGAATTAANGTCTTGTTGATGATACACCGTGTGAATTAACGATGAGTGCATTCGATATCTACGTAGGTATGTAATTTAATCACCCCTGGAATTAGTTGAGCCACTCTGCTATGGTGAAATAATATTGCTAATACGGCACAGCAAACTTTTGTAACTTTAGTAGTCATTGGTTCACAATAATTTTCGTCAATATAATAATGCTTATCATTTCAAAGACTTTTCAACAGCACTTGTTACATCTTAGTGTTCGTGTTGCAAACAAAATAATTGAAGAGAGAAAGAAAGGAAGTTCACATCCGTTCCATTCCATCATCGCTCCTCATCATAATTAGTTCCTCCAATTTTTTTGAGCTACAACTAGAGGTGGAGATGAGAACCTGGAAAAAATCGCCAAATACACATATTATATTAAATACGAAATCCATTTAACCACTCATCACTTTCTCTCCAAATATATATGAAAACCACTGTTATGATCTATTGCTATTGGCTAATATAGTAGTGAATGATGCTAGTAAAACTATTATTTACTACAGAATTGTATTCATAATTCTATGTAACATTATATGTCTAGCCTAATATACAAACATCCAAAGTATAATTGTTAGAATACTAGTGTGTGCAAATGAGTAGTTTAGTGTGTATACAAAGAATATCATATATGAATAAATATTACCAATTGAACTCTATGGAACTATATTGAACTTATTACCACATTTTGTTCGAAAATGAGCTTAAATACACCCGTTTGACATGTATCGCATCATGCTGCAGCAAAACATTTGAAGCTAGCAACTACCATGTTCATAGCACTGCATTTATAGCATAAATTGTAACTAGTGAAGAGTTTTGTTGAATATTATAGGGTCCACCAAATTTAGATAACTTTCATTGAAACTGTAGTTTAGTGCATTTGGATGATATGTGTAAGTGTAGTAAGATGCGAATGGAGTTGTGAAGGAAACAAGGACCAACATAAATGGATGGATTAATTGATGAATTGAGGGGTCTGGGGAACCACCTCAGCAATCGAGGATCGAAATTGAAATATTTTCGGATAATGGGTTTTGGCCTGGTTATTGGAATATTTGGTATGAAGATCAAATATATTATTTTTCCTCTAAATCTGTTGGCTTCAACATTTATTACTAAATCTGTCGTTTTTTGTAACACAACGTGTAGTAAGCACTGAAGTACTCAGTGAAGGGATTGATGCAAACGACAAAAATGAACATTACCTGAAGCCATACAGTTCTTTGTCAGTTTACTTGCCAATTAATTAGTGTTCTACTTCACGTTAGTTCTTAGTCATTCACAGTAGTTTTCTCTGCATGTTCTATGAATTCCGTAGATGGGGCGCCATCAGAAGCTAGAGTTGTTTGGGGTAGTATAGGAGAATGTAGAGTAACAAGGTTGGGGGTAGTAAGTATGTAATATGTGGGTAGGACGAATTCCTACTTCTTAATTCAATCCATACCTAGCTATATGTATCTAAATTCTGCTATGTGATCTAAGAGGAAAAGAGTAGCATAAAGTGGAAGTTAAGTAAACGTCTCATATGACTAATGACGGGATGACATTCTTTCAGTATAATTGAGTAAAAACAAAATACACTAAAAGTTTAACACATCACAATCATAAATCTCGTAGTTTTAGTAAGTTTCGTTTTCCATGCTATCACAATGTACAGCAGCCGAATTCACAAATTAGACGTTGTGAGTTGTCCTGAACTCAGCTCATCCCGCTCAGAGCCCCAAGGATCCAACCTCACCTCAAAAAATAATGGTACAATCCATATACACGATAAGGATAGGATTTCGCTAGCTAGTTTTTTTCAACATTTTGAAGATAAAATTCAAGCACAAGTGTAAAAAAATATTTGTCATGTATTTCGTTTATGCAAATTTTTACTATGAAGAAAAGTTGAAAAATCTGTCACTCCTCTGCATCCGGAACCGAAGGAATTGTTGAGACTTGTACATTCAAGAGTTTATATTACTGGAAGGTCACTATTATAAAGATAAAGATAATCTGTTCTTTCCACGCATTAGAGAAATGCAAATTGAAAATTCCCTAATCCTAACATAGTGGGAAGGTATGTACGCATATCAGCATTATCAAGTTCACACATGTAGATTGCCTTCAGTTACAATCCTACTCATGCATGATTATAACTCCATATATGGATGATATATGGAGATAAGAAACAATTTCGTTTGATACTATTAACATTACAAACCTATACCTTCATACATACATAATATAGCATATAGTATATTATCATCCATGCCTGAGGGGGAAAACGTTTGGTTTCGTTTGCATAAACCCAACCCGACGACATTTTTCAAAAACAACATTCGTCTTATCACATCCGGCCCTCTTTGTTATATTCAAATAACATCCAGATTATCTACAGACTCCGTTCGTACTGTCCTCCTTCTTCAACATGGGCTTAGAAAATTTCAACATATCCTAGCCTTGATCCGTTTTCTCCAACAATTCGAGTCCGTATCGTCTTGACTAGTTGGTTTACTTCAATTTTAACCACTATTGCACAAAGTCGTCAAATAAACGAAGGTCTTCCAGTGCTGTTGCACAAAAATATTCACAGTTTTTTACACCGAACCGTTGTTCAATTTCCGAAATTTCGTAAAACAAAACATTAATTGTCACGCTGAATTGTGAGTTGTTAAATGTGTTTTCTGATAGATTGTTATTTGGTCTATAGCTGAATACTTTATCGGTGGTTCTAAAAAGTGTGATTTGTTTGCTGATACAGAATAAGGTATTGTAATAAGTTGTAATCATTATTGTTTTAGTATTTTAAAAGTAAAAGAGGAATGGAATGCTACAAGTGTTTTTGAGATTTTTTTTGCTCGACGTTCGTTTGTTTTGTGTTAGAACGTTTTGTATGGACATATGTCATACGTACACGTATAACTGTTGATGTTTTGTACTGCTTACAGCTTAGTAGTTTTGCTAGTTGTTGTAAAATACTTTTTTGTACTTTTTATAAATGTTCTGATGCAGATGCATAGCCTGTTCGCAATCTCAAGTTTTTAACCTCTAAAACGTAGACAAATATATGTTGTAGTACTTATTAAGTGTCCTTATCATAATATATTTGACTTTTCTTTTCCCTAACTCATTTCACCAATCATTAAATCTCCAACTTTGGAATATATATTTTTTCTTAGAGTCATGGGTCGTGTCAATGGAAAGCTCGTCTGCCGTGCGACAAGAAAGTTACCGCCCAGACTGGCCAATGAAAAACGCACCAAATTGATGGAAGAGGGCATAAAGCGTGAAGAAAAGGTAGCAGGGAGCAACGACAAAGACAAAGTAAAACCAGCAACTGTGATTCGGAATGGGGTTCGTGTGCAGCCGTTTCAATTAGGTAACAACAGCGATATTATTTATTACAAGGATGAAGAAAGCATCCATAAGGCAGACAAGGGACAGCCGAAGGAGGTTACTATTTGGACATGCGGTGTTTGCTCAAAGATCTTTATTTCTGACGAGGCATCTCGTAACCACTTTAAAGATTCGCATTCGGATTTGTCATTGCCTTCGGATTTGACATAGAATCCATACACCCTAAGACGAACTCTAGTTATATTTATACACTGGTGACTGTTTAGGATTACGATATAACATTCTAATCTTAAGTGAAAAATTACATATTGAACTCCCGGTGAATTATGAATTAAGAGTAAATTAAGGTTTTCAAAGCAGCCAGAAGCTTGATTTTCATTTACAACATAAGTAATTTTTGTTAAATCTTAAATATATAACTTGTTTTTCTTAAGTAATTTAAATCTATGGCTTAATAATAGAGTATACATTGAATAACCTTTAGATTATATAGAGTTGGTAAGGAATTACGTGAGTAATCCATTCCCATTTTTTAGACCTCTTTCGGAAATTTTTGTCAATTATCATTCACATACATCTAATTTTCAATTAATACAATGTAATATACCATACATGCATATGGTATTGTTATTGATCTTTGTGCCATGTGAACTGCTTCATTTCTATTTCAATTTAATAAAAGGTAAACGTAAGTAATAAAAAATAATAATAACTAAATGTTGACTAATCGAATTATTAACACTTTATGAATCTAGCCACTTATTCGTAAAAAATTCAGTTTTTGTTAGCGGAGGGCAGTGGGTCGTAGTCATCAATGTGTATTATCCTATAGTGGGCGTCGCCGTCGTATTGGTGGTGAACGGGAATGTGAACCCGCTTCAATGTCTGCACCAGGTTCATCCCTGCTTTCTTCCTCGGATTCATCCTTATCTTTCAGACTTCCAAAGTTACTCCAAAACTTGTGTTGGTTATTTCTCCTCTTTTTTCTCCTATCAGCTTTCTTTTTTCATCTAAGGGCTCTCCTCTTTGCATTATCATATTTCTTTTCGCCTTATATTTGTGCCTGCTATTTGCATTATTGCATGTTATCACATTTTTGACGGCATCTGAAATACAAGGAGTAGGATTAATCATAAACGTACAAATTAAAAACAAGACACAAGTATAAGAAAATATTGATAGTTACTTTAATGCTTCTTTCTGATCGAATACGAGGAGTTGATACTCTTTTCCATGGTGGATATACTGATAAGTTGGTTGCTGGTACAAGAAGGACGCTGTATGTTGCCAACGGTTGGATGGCCTGTAAACTCCTTTAGAACTCCATCCATGTAGCCCCAGCCCTTGATAACCAAAAACCAAACCCTGTCCGTGACCATGACCGGCGTGAAGCGCGTGGCCGGGCTCATTTCTTAACGTTATTGTACTGTCGGAATAGTCGTTGCCATATTCTAACTTATCTTAATTGTTGGCCAAAGAGAAAGTCAACACCTTGAAAAACAATAAATGACCAGTAAGCTTTCCAGGTCCATACTACAACCCGCAAAAGTAATATTAACGTTGTCAAAAATTCAAGGCCATTCAGTGTTAGTAGTTTTTGAATCGGCCAAATATTTCAAATGTGATTGGCGGGAAAGTTCAAAACATCACTGATTAAGCTGAAAATCAATGTGTAGGGGTATTTTGACAAGCCTAATCAAACAGTGTTAGTAGTTTTTGAATCCCTCAAATATTGAATATTTCAAAAGTTATTGGTGGGAAAGTTCAAAACATCACTGATTAAGCTGAAAATCAGTATGTAGGGATATTTTCAACAACTCCCAAAACCTTTTCACTG
>JAANSM010001714.1:0-17385 GCA_036850725.1 Orchesella villosa
CAAGCCAAGCCAGTAGTCAAGTAATGCAAAGCATATTATCCCATTCTGCTCGTTTGCGTGTTGTTCATATCAGGCAGACCAAGAAGGAGCTATGCACTTACTGCTGCTGCAGTGCTCTAGGCTTAGATACACAAAATGTATTGTGTGTTATGCTTTGTCAAATGGTTAGTCAACCAGTGACTAGATCCGTAAATTGCACGTAGATAGATGAAAGATATACATACAAAGCACATATTTGTTACTCTCCATGAGTTCTTTCTCTTTACATAGCTTTTAGAGAATATCAGGCTGGTTTTTACTCAGGCGACCATATCACCATCGTGATTTTGACATACACATTTTTGGGGCGACACATTCTGTAGTTTTGCAGTGATGATGGAGAGTTCAAGTTTTATTTATGGTAAGATGGGATTTAAAATATTTTACATTGAAAGCACATGTTGGCATCAATTGGGATTTTGGTACAAGAATGACTCCAAGCTGCGTTAGCTTCAGACTATGCTATGGCCCAATTCCTACACTTCCTAACCAAACTTCTATTCTTTGTTCAGGGCACGTGCAACTATGACCGAATGAGCAAGCTAATTTTATATAGCTTCTACCAAAACATTTGTGTCTATATAATTTAGCTCTGCATTGCCATCTACTTGGGGTGGTCAGATCAAATCATTTCTGAGGGGTGGACTATTGGCTTCTACAATATATTTGTCTTTTGTGCTCAATCTATTACTATTATTGGTGTTGGTAAGAGACATTTTTATGGCGCGGCGGTGGCGGGGCTGAAATATCCCACTCTCTAACAGCTAATCCAAGACCTTCAACCTAAACTCTTCTTTGTGAAGATGGAAAACTCGCTTTTGATAGAATCCATTTACCTTTTTAGTTTATGTTCATTGTGTATGGATGAAACTGAATAAAAGTGAAAGTGAAGTTGTTTGACCAAGGGGGAATGAAGGAGGTTCTTTCGTGGTGGGAAGCTTTATCTACACAATTGCCGTTGATGTAGTAAATCCCAAGAGTGGGTTACAAACGAGAAGGCGCACAGTTTTTAGTTTGTTTAGAAAAAAAATTATTTCAAACATTTTAATCTCTATTCATTTCAACAGTTACTAGAATCGAGTATTGTCTATAAATACTAAAAACCGTTCAACTATTTTACAATAATCAATAATATAATTATAACACTGCATAATTAAAACTCACAATACACTGGGAACTTCAATTTTTATGCTTTCGCCCTGGACCCTTCACGGCTGTAGTCTTGCTCTTTCCGTTCTCCCGAGACGAATCTTCACTACGCTTCTGATTTTGTCTCGTTTGTTGCACACAGTCTTCTCTTAACTTCTTCAACTCCTCCACAGCCTTCTTCTTCAGCTTTTCCATATCTTCCAGCTTCTTTTTTCCAATTTTGACCCGCTCCTCCAATTCCGTCACTTTTTGTCCAAGATTTATGGCACGCTCTTCTATGCCATTCAGCTTCCTAGTGGCACTGTCTACCAGCTCCTCAGCTGTGACCAAGTCATTCTCAGCTGTCTCTTGATTTCTAACAGAAACTTCCCTAAGTTTCTCTGTTGTTTCACAGCGGTGTTCAATATCCTGGAGCTGAGACTGCTTCACCTCCAGAGCACGCTCAGCGGCATTGCAACGTTCCTGGAATGCTTCGTCGCGCCGTTCAGTGTCAATCAAGTGCTGATGACCTCTGTTTAAAGCTGCTTGCACTTCCTTCATGTCCTCCTTGTATTCACTCTTTTGTTGCTTGTGCTGCTTTCGTGTTTCTTCCAACAGTTTTTGTAATTCTATAACTTCCTTCTGTAATTCACAAAGATGAGGATTCTCATTTGCTGCCATTCTTTTGCCAGCTGCTATCTCTTCAGGAGTAAATTGGGCTTTCTTTTCCTTTTTGTTGGTTGTCACATCCATGCTGGTGGTGGTACTTGCAGCTCCATAACTAATACCCGGCTTTGAAGTCGATTGTTGGTTTGAGCCCTCCGAATCCGACATTTCCTATTCAAATATTGCAGTTACCCTGTAAGAATAATTACATAATCACACCATATTGAAAAAATTTACTGATCTTATACCCTTCAAGATTAAAATTAAAATGTTGCTAATTGCACGTACGCTGATTCTTAGGAGTGTAAGGATCCTCAGTTATGAATTGATGAGCAGAATCAAAATGCAAAGTTGTATTTTATCCTCACGCTATTCAACTAGTCAGTGTCGGTTTCTACTACTTTATTCACTCAGTTAAAACGTACAACTATATTTAAACATCAATGGGATTTAATTTAAAAATACTCGACAAGTATCAGCGGTGAAGTAAACATGCTTTCATTACAGTCAAGTTGCACCCTCCTCAATCCTGCATGCTGTATGTATTTATCCATATCATCAATATTGCTTGATCGGACGTAGCACTGGTTACATAGCAAGGTACACCATGTAGTTCTTTACATGCGATTGTATGTACCTACAGCTTCAGCGAATATGTAGGATATCAGTAAATATATGTATGGAACGAAGGGAGAGATTGCTTCCTGGTTTATCTGAAATACAAAGCGTAATCAAATTGTAAAAATATGCATATATGCGCACGAATTGACAGGATATTCTGATTTACATTTCTCTTTTAGAACCCACTATTCTAAATTGGGTTATTGCTCACGATACAAACTTTTGAGGTTTTTAGAAATGAAAAGTCGAATCTATCTACTTGAGATATTTTTACCCTTCATATTTTAAGTCAATCTCGTCATTCAATGCACACACATAGTCAACAGTTGCTGTACTACGAAAAGTATCAAAGAAGTGGATACGCCTAAGTCACAGTCGGTCGGTCTGGACGATTATCTTTCTTGCTCCTCTATATCATGCAACATTCATATAAAATACAAACATGATGTTTCCCGTCCCCTGTCTCCATACTCACAATCAGACATGAGCTCAGTTAGAAGAATGAATCACACGATAAAGGAAGAATATAGAGTTTGATTTTTATATCCTATTTCTACTACTATTATGTACTATTTTTGATTCTGTTTTACATAAAAAATAAACTGTTCATAGTTACCGGCACGGGCGGACGATGAGTGAACTTTCTTGGCTTTCACATGCACAAAGCGTTCGACTTCCAAAGAGATTGTATTTGAAAAATTGTCTTCTTCGAAATGCATGCACGCAAAATGTTATTCCGATTCAGCTAAAAGCTTTATAAAAGTGTACCAAATATGAAGGATAATGATGACTGTTGCATGCTACATACCAAGAAGCAAGCCCTAAAGTAGCATTGTACCTTGTATATAAGTGTCGATGAAAACCGTTTTTAATTAAAGTAAACCGACTTTTTCATGCTTACAATCAACAAAAAATACAAATATACATTTCGTTTATAAAGAAACATACTCACACTCTCCTTGGAATGTCTCGTGCACATGAGGATAGTCTTGAACTCCCGAGGCATGGGAAAACTTCTCGAAATATATTATTCTCAAAATGCTGGAAGGATTGACTGTAAAATTTGCAGATTTGGACACTTTCACTCTGTCGACGCTGCCCAATGACTTGGCTGCTGTGAAAATGTTGTTGTGGAAGCATACAGAAGTTCCCTGTGTTCAAGATGTGCCCGCATCTGAAGGAAACGTATAACTTGTAAGTAGAGAATGCGCTGTATCATATATCAATGCAATGAATTGTCATGTCTTAATTTAAACGTTAGATCAGAAACAAAACTTCAAGTTGGTATTCTTAGGAAAAGTTCAATTATGCTCCGCTTTTGCTTTTGTAGGCCTCCATTATAACCCTCCATGGGAAATTCAGAACACGAATAGATGCTTTTGGCGTGAAAGCAAATTAAGTTTGCATGTATGCATGATAAAGGGTACCTATTGTTTGAGGAATAATGAAAAGTGTTGATCTCGAGCTGCGCAATAGAAGGTATTAATGCATCTTTTAATGCTCCAAGAAAAGCCAGTAGTCAAGTAGCGCAAAGAATATTATCCCATTCTGTTCGTTTCACGTGTTGTTAATATCAGACAGACCACGAATGAGCTATGCACTTCTTCTGCTGCTGTGCTCTAGGTTTAGATACACAAAATGCATTGCGTGTTATGCTTTGTCAAATGGTAAGTCAACCAGTGACTAGATCCGTAAATTGCATGTAGATAGATGATAGAAATACATACAAAGCACATATTTGTTACTCTCCATGAGTTCTTTGTCTTTTCATTTAAACCCAGGTTTCAGCTGTGCATTTTTTTATTATTATTATTATAGATCGTTTACGTTTATTGTGTGTGTTTCTGTCTTTTCCTAGCAAGCAGTGGTCGCCGTCCAGTCGTGATACTCGTAAAACTGAAATACAAACATGACTGTCTCTTCAGTTTCAAATGAATCTGTGCACTATGTGAATCCGAATCTGAAAGAATCTGAATGAATCTGTAGTATGTGACTTGGAAATAAGAATATGGTTTACATTTCTCGTGATTTAATGATAGCCTTCTTTACAAGTAATGATAATATACTCCATCCATCCATGCCTGTATTCTCGATTTGTTGAAGCCGTTTTACTGGCTTCTCTTTATCCTTTGGTTATTAAGCTGTTTTATTTTTTATTTTGAAAAATTGGTTCTATTTAGGCATGTACAGTCAATAGTAGAAACTTATAGTAGTAATAGTAATAAATATGTTTAATAATTTTATGTAAGAAAGACTAACTTGAAACTTGAGGAAAAATAGTTATTTCAAGACTACCAAAGCTTTGGTAGTCTTTGCAAAGACTGGAATACGATAGAATGTTCTTAAAGATATGAAATTTAATTGTATGTATTCAATACGCAATAATAATTTGGAAGAAGCATAATTTCGGCTAAAAGTTTACGGCATTTGTTACCATTTTAGTTGGTGCTTGAAATCGTTTCGAGCCTGCTCCATTTTTTTGGCGTATAAGAATATTTTAAAGTGTAAAAAACTTTTACCGTATGTTTTTTCCTGTATTTAAGTATGTGCTCGCTTGAATTGAATAAAATAAATTAAGGTATGTGATTTCCGTGTCAATTCACAGCAGGATTGGCTTATTTGAGTAATATTATATGAGTGCGTATAAATATTGTATGCAGTATATTTCATCATCAATTACAAGAAATCCTCCACTACTTCATCAACATTACCATCAAACGTGGTTTTTAAGTTTCATACGAATCGTAGTGTTCACTTCCTTAAGTCAAATTTTTACACAAATACGCATAATTACACATTGAAGCAAGTCGTCGGGGATGTTAACGTTGTCCCAAAATGGAATTTCTATTATAATATGAAGTGCGCAATTGCTGGTAAATGAAGATATAAAGGCATAAAAGTCCTATATATTTTAGCATACATTTACGAATTTATTTATTCATAATAAATCCAATTTGCAGGAGTAATTAAACTTTTGAAAAGTAGTTTTAACCATGCATTTTCTCCGATTTATGTGTGATAAAGCAAGCTAAGAAACATTCAAAATTACGTAATAATGTCTGGTTCTGGTCTAATGCGTTTGCCGTAACTCAAACTATTCCATCCTCACACCACACGAACTTAAACTTTGTTATGGTAAGTTATTATTTCAGCTTCGCTTGCGATTGGCTTTTATTTACAAAACTTGCTACTATAATTGTGGATCTATATTGGATATTATTTATTTAACGCAAGGAAATACTCGTAGAAGCGCCAAAGTGCTACAATGTACAAATGCATTGCAGTGACGAAACGATTTTACTTTAATGATACAAATTTATTTTGGTTACTCTAACACTGATAAAAGTTTACAAAACATATGAATTCACAATTTTATTCATTAATATATTGAAAATGGTCAGGCATTTAAAATACGGAAATCACAACAGACATACATGTGATATGAGTTAAAAAAAAGTTTTCTGTTACTTCATTTAATTCACAAGAAGGTTGAGTTTAAATCTTTCGATTAATTGTAAATAGGACGCATGTATAAAACCGGTTGTCTTGAGGATACACTTCAAGAATTTATATTCTGGGCGGAGCTGAGAATAACAGAAACAGCGCAAGGTATTCGTGATGTGAATATGATACTTTTACACTAGTAAATATGTTTTGCAAACTGAGCTGCAGCTAATAACTACATTCATGCATAGTTTTGAGCTGATAATTGATGACTTGATTGATGAAAAAATCTAAGAAGAAAATCTTTTATTACTCTACGGTTATGTACAGGCAGTTTCAACATTATCTAAACTAAAATGCATGGGAGATTGAAGACAACCTTGCTTCTGAATGAATTGAAAACCTGGTGGCACGGTTTGGGAACAGTCAAGATATTAAATTCACGATACGTAACTTAACCTTGTTGAGAAGTGTCCACGAGACCTTTTGTATTTGCAAATCAAAAGCAGATACGATATCTTCGCATATGAAAGATTAATCCGTGTGAGTGACATTTTGTCATCTGAAGTATTCAAAAATGTCATCAATCGCTGTCAAACTATCCATTGAAAAACACGGGAATGAATTAGGATGAGTTGGATGAAGTGTTGATATTGACATCTTTCATTTACGTGTCACTTGCTAAAGCAAAAATTATAGTCATTTTCACATTGAATAGCACAATTCAAAATTTATCAAAAATCAAGCGATAAAAGCTTATCAGTAATCATTGAAAAATCAAACTAACTTAAATTTCACTCAATGAGAATCATCATTCACGGGAAAAAGTATCAGCACGAGCAAAGCCCACACACATCAGAAGCTGTGTGTACATCGTTGTTAGCGTTATGCTGAGTTTTTTAACGGACAGTTGTAAGCGCAAAAACTTAAAGAATGAAGAACAAGAACCACAATTCGGGAAGCAACCTCCAACTTTAGAAAAATATATCAACACAATCTATTTTGGATTTGAATTAATATCCTACAGGATGAAATGTTAGAAGGGCCCGACAGAGAAAATCGTTTTCATGAATTTAATTGCGAATTGCGTCTTCGAATGTCAAAATTGACCTATGTACTCATGCAATCAGTACTCACTCATAACAATTGACGTAATTTCCTATTGAAAAAATTTAATATATATATAGGAATGTATACCAAATTCACGACGAGGACAGCAGTGTTAGATACATCTGACCTGATGACTGTTTTGCGTAATCACCTTTCAACATTTAGTCTCGTAATTTTCATACCACAACATCCGGCGAGTACAATACTTGATAAAATCCTTAAAGAAAACCATCTGACTTGATTACTAAGCCAAAGCGCCACGATAAACAACAATATCTGTAAGTGGCATTTATAAGCTAAAAGGCTTTACTAAATTAAAACTTGATGGTTGTCAGACTAACGTCACCTCACATTTCACATACGACGTTGACCGTATAGGAAAAGGGAATGGAAAAGCAAGAAGCACAAGTAAAAGTATGAGTGTTGCGATGCCCCAACTTGTCTGAAATTACAATTTGTACCGTGATATATGTGTTTGTCATAATAACGTATGTAAGCAAAAAAATAATTTGCTTCAATTACGATCAGAAACCAAGATGTCGCTTACTACTGCTATATTTCCTAACCTCGAAAATCTTAAACCCTTTAGCCAAGTAGTTCCCACACGAATTGGAGTGTAGGAGAAAGTCAAAAAAGTTACTAACTGCCAAGTAAATAAGACTGCAACGGGGTACTCTATTCTGCAACATAAGCTCATCACTTAAATAATCATTCTGCAAAAATAGGTAAAACCCAAAGCACTGATAATTGCTATGGGGAAAATTTTAAACATTGCTAAGTAAAGTCTCATCCAATCCAACCTAATAATCCCAACATTGAAAACATTCTCCTTCGTCTATTGAATCCATAGAGCCTTCACTTGGCATATTGTTCATCGGAAATTTATAATTGGTGTTTATGTACTCGTCATCTTTTAAGTCATGAGCCATGGCTTGCTTGCTATGTACACGCATGCTCAACGCCACTACCGATATTACACATCTGATATCTTATTGCTATGCAACGTATTAGCACTCGCCAGAGCTCACGACGTACGAGTTGACAAATATGTGCATAGTTTAACGAAATTAAGATAATAATATTGCTTGCAGAAAAAATTAAATTTATACCTAAAAATATATTTAAAAAATATTGACTAAACGTGGATTCATATTTTATTTGTGACAGTTTATTATACCGGTGGCATGCTACAAACTTTGTGAATTTTGCTAGGTGTTAGAAGAGCATAAATTTCACAGCTATTAAATTATTTTAGATGTTAGGTGGATGTCGATGGTACAAGTTTGTTAAAAATAGCAGTCTTTAGTTCATGAAACGGATGTATTCAGCAACAGCAGTCATTTGATGTACATCTAGATACACAGCAAGCTTCTTCGGCCATACAACACAATACTGAATATATAATACACAATACTGAATTCCGTGTATATTCGATGAATTTACTGGTATTTGTAAACGTTTTTGTTTCGAATCTTTAAAGTTCACATGGTAGTTTATACACTATACCTAAGTTAAGAGGTTTACGAATAGGTACACAAGGGATGGAGAAAGGTTATGACACCCTTTAAATAGCAGATCCTTGGGTAATTAATCTGCCGCAAAACCGATCTTTATGATTATGTTTACGAAAGCCTTGTAAGAAATCCTTTTCCGGTTTTGCCATTTCCGGTTGGTGAAGCAAAAACCAAATGTATCACTTGCTGCCATACCATCCGGAACAAATACGTCTGTGCTTATTAATTCATGGTTAGCAGCTATCATTGTAATACCTCATTAAATTTTTTTTGATTCCAAGTGAAAACTGGCAATGACCTTTATAAATTGAAAGGAGAAAGGGGGAAAAGCATCGTTGTTTAAAGGTACGAAAACTAAGAAGTACCTGCTTTGTAGGTTCCCATAGCGGATTCATGGCATACTCAGCTAGTTAATTCATTGTTAGTTAAACGCTACGATATTTAGTCGCTGAGAACTCACTTAATTCTGGCATACCGATGCATTTGTTACTAGAAAATAACGTATTTTCATGCCTTCTTTGAAAATATAGAAATATTCAAAAAGAGTAGCAATTTATTTAAGTTCTGGGAGACCAATAACGTTACATAAGTATATGGTAATTATACAAAACCTACTGACGTTGACGTCAAACGCGTCAACAGGAAATGGAAAGGGTAGTTATTTGTTAATGTCATTTTTATAAACGCTCATAATTCTATGACGCGACTCCAAAATCTATCAGTGGTGGCGAGACAAGTTGCTTACGTCAACCGGAAATGACGCAAGACCAAATTACTAAGCTCACGTAATCATGATCATTAGGAAGGATTTTACGACGGATTAATTACCCATGCATCTAGTATATAAAGGAGTCAAAATGTTTGGGTTGACATCACAAATCTTTCTTCCTCTATCCAATCCTTACCTAAATTCCTAAACCACTCTTCTGAGCTTCCAAACTCCAACTCTACTTCAACACCATGAAGATCTTCCAGATTATCGCTGCGATTGCCACCATCATCGCTGTTGCTGCTGCTAAGGTAAATAATGTATTATTGACTTTAAAGACTGGAAACAAAACCATTCACAATTACAAATTTTTTCATTATAATATCCCGTATTTTTGTACAACAACAGGAGCCAGCGTGTGCAGCGGGCTGTGTCCCGTGTGAGAGCGATGCCGGTGGCTGCTGTTGCTAAACACATCCGATTCTTGCTATGAAAACTGCTGGATACAACAAACCTCTCTTGACAATTATCTACCTCTCTAACAATTCTATGTACCCATAATACCCTTGTAAAATTAACATAAACATCTTTACCACATAGCATGTCATCTGCTGTAAAATATTGTTGATTGTTACAAATGAAATAAATCCAGCCCAGTAAAAGATAATTTGATATTCAAACATTATTCTCAATTTTAATTTCTATGAGAACTCTCCAGAATTTCATGTACATTCATGTCACCTCATGCCTAGAGCCGCATCAAATTCCTATAAACCTTGTAATTTTTTTGCATGAGCTACATCTCCTCCCAGCCATCCGCAATTAGATAATAGGCTAAGGACAGGCTAAAAACTAGTCAGTCCTGCATTCCATTAAATATTTACATTGAAATGTCATGTTTCTAGACTTTCCGAACTAGTCAGTAACCTTATAGTACGTACATTCAAACCTCTACTCATAGCTTTACAAAATATTACAGAATTTGAATTTATACATTTACCTTCAATTTAAATATTACTATCTGGAATTTCTATAATTACTAATGTTTATGTAGTTTATCAGTAAATGACTAATCTGGTTGCAACATTGAAATTAAAAACCAATGACAAGTCCAGCCCAAGGGAATCTTTGAGTGTATTCAATCATAATGACCAAGCACAACCCGATGAATTTGGCGAAACTATATAACGCGTCGCACAGGCATGAAAATCCGAACCTGTTGCAGGTTACGATTCGGGAATGTAAGCACAACTCGATTACCGCTTTACAAAAAATTTCAGAATTTGTCATTTATTTGAATTTTCTTTCAATTAATAAACAATTATCCAACCACCTTGATCTAACATTTTTATGCATCATAAACTACATTTACATCACTTGAACGCGTGGTACACATATTGATTGAAACATTTTGTGATTGGCAAAATTTTGGGTGTCTGCTGGGTGGGTTTGGCTGGAAAGAGATTTATAGAATTTATAGGTCCAGCATTTATTGGAATTTGATGCGGTGCTAGGCATTTTGGTGACATGGATACATTTGAAGTTGTGGAGATTTCTTAGAGAAATTGAAATTGAGAATAATGTTTGAATATCAAATTGTCTTTTACTGAACTGGATTTATTTCATATTTCAATATTTTAACAACAATCAACAATATTTTACAGCAGATGACATGCTATGTGGTAAAGATGTTTATGTGAATTGTACAATGGAATTTTGGGTACATAGAATTGTTAGAATATTCGTCAAGGTTGGTTGGTTGGTCAATCGTTGGTTGTATCCAGCAGTCTTCATAGCAAGAATTCGGTGTGTTTAGCAGCAGCAGCCACCGGCATCGCTCTCGCAAGGGACGCAGTTTGCTGCACACGCAGGCTGTTGCTGTTATACAAAAATACACGTACATGTTACAATTTATATACATGCAATTGTGTGTGGTTTTGTTTCCAATTTTTAAAGTCAATAGTAAATTATCTACCTTAGCAGCAGCAACAGCGATGATGGCGGCGATGGCAGCGATAACCTGGAAGATCTTCATGGTGTTGAAGTAGAGTTTGAGTTTGGAAGCTCAGAAGAGAGGTTTACGAATTTAGGTAAGGATTGGATAGAGGAAGAAAGATTTGTGATGTCAACCCTAACATTTTGACTCCTTTAAATACAAGATGCATGGGTAATTAATCCGTCGTAAAATCCCACCTAATGATCATGATTACGTGAGCTTAGTAATTTGGTCTTACGTCATTTCCGGTTGACGTGAGCAACTTGTCTCGCCAACACTGATAGGCTTAATGGACATGTCATAACATTTTTTAGAGTTTGTAAAAAATGATATTAAGTATCCTCTCCATTTCCTGTTGACGCGTTTGAAGTCAACGTCAGAAGGTATGACATAATTACATTACATTTTGCATGTTATATTTAGAATCCGCTAATCCTGAACCGAGATATTGTATCTCACAACCCCGCGTTGTCAATGTTTTGGACTTTCCAGGAAGGTCCAGAGTGCCGGAATTGGGCTACTATTGCACGGGATCGAATTCAACGTCGGTAGCGAAGTTAGTTATTTCTCCATACAGGTATAGCATATACCATATGGTTTAGCATTTTGCATAAGATGTGCAAATACCTATATCTGAGTTTTTCCTTGCTTCATACTCTGGAAACTTGTGCTCATATTTAAGTTCCGTGCAGTTAAGTTGATTGAATATTAATAATGTGTGGTCGCGGAGTTTTTTAGAGCTATAAGACGAGACTAACTCCACATTTACGTTAATTTACTTTTACTTTTACATTATTTACTAATTATAAACGCATTGAATACTACAATAAAGTGGATTTCTAGTTACTTTAATGTATGGTTTCCAGCAAACCATGAGCAAATATGAATAAATGAATGCTATAAATCCGCCACGGGATCCTACAAACATATATTTAGCTAATAGGCTTTCAAAGGGTAACGCTTCACCTATTTTCTTCTTTCAACGGCTCGAGGTATCCTATGTTCATATTCAGTCGTCCATAAAAAATTAATGCTGTTTCCAGAAAAATGGGCTGATTGTGCACATGGATGTACACCCTGTGATACCGCTCCAAATGGCTGCTAAAAACATTGTTTCCATGGAAAGAAGACTACTGGACATCACAAATTTACAACATCAGCATCGACCTAATATGAGACACCTCCTAGTAATTGCAACAACATATGCACTCCAAACACCTTTGTAAAATTGTCGCAAACTTTGTCGCATGTTATCTGTGTCATAAGCTGTGTAACCCGAGTAACTAACGTTTACAGTTGATTTTTGAATGTGTCCTATAGTTGTAATCCCCAGATTCCAAAATATGCAATAGTGTGAACATTTAAATGACAAAATGATTCATTCAGTACTAGCGTATATCGTGTGGCTAACTTTATTCTAAAGTTCGATTTTTTACTCTTTCATATATAGTAATTAATCAACGTATAAACAGATTGTGTACAATTTTGGTTTGGAGTCAAATAATTTATATTTACTTTATAATTAAAAATAAACTGTGAAAGATAATAGCTCTAACAAGAATTAGTAATAGAACAAACATTTGATTGACAATTGAACTAACATTTTGTGGAAGGAAACAAATCTGTCAATATGGAATAGAAAGATGTCAGTCGCCAGCTGGAGATGAGGTGAAATATCTCATGCACTAATGTTATGGGTGTACCTTCTCATTGAAAAATAGAACAACATATCCTGCCAAATAACGGAATACTATTTCCACTGCAGCCAATTTCCAAGCAATGGAGATGCTCAAGCGTTTTCCTTCAAAATCTTCATTTTCGGAAGCAAATTCCAAATTAGTCAGTTGCGTTCAGAATTACAAATAAACGATTTCTCGTTGAGTATGCTACTTCAGCAGCATATAATATATGAGAATAATATTGCTTTACTGGATTATGCTATAAAACGGAGTAATATAGTCATTCTATGATATTATTTTCGGAGTGTAGTCAGAGATTCAACTTCCCAAGCCAAGATATTGTGAAGACATTTGATTATATGTTTTATTGAAGAAAATTTTCAGGTTTTATTTTGTTTTGAAGGGTTCAAGGGATTTAATTTTTACAATTTTGGTTGAATAATTATTTTTTTAAACCACATATTCGGCTAAAAGGCAACTTATAAATCCTCGAGGATTTTTTACATTTTAATTTGAATGGAATTTTTGACTATGACAATTTTGTTAACTTTTTACTTCACCATAATTAAAAATAATCATATGAAATTAATCTCTAATCCGTAATCTGAATGAGTGGGAAAAAATTTGTTATCTGTAATCTATGGCGCCTCACAAAAATTAGATACTCTTTAATCTGTAATCTCAAGAACGAAAAAATTTAACTTAATCTGTAATCTGTAATCTTTTTCATCATTCTATTTAATATTCCGATCCCTGTTTGATTATCAATACCTCATCCAAGTTTAGGCCGATTCTAAGATGTCCCCGAATTATCAGTGTGTCTAAATGCCAGGAATTTCCTTGAGCAGGTAGTCAGTTTGCATTGCCATTATTGTGACATTTTGAACGGCTGACATAGTGCATACTTGAGATAAGAAGTACACAATTGCTTATGCTTCTGCACATGTACTTAGCTAGCATATTTCTATAAGATTCATGAATTAAATCATTCAATGTCAAGTGTAATGATGTAAATGCGCACTTATGCATGATTATGATTATATGATGTTATGTAATAATAAAATGAAAATCTTAAAAGGTCAGCTCTGATCTGCCAAGTTTACTCCCATTCATACGTAAATACACTTTATAATAACTAACCAACGACAAATGCTATTGATACAAGAGTGCCATTCTTTATTCCATTCCAAAGTACTTAAAATTATTGAGATTAAATATTTGAGTGCTACTCCAAAGTTTGCTATTTGCGTAAATTCAAGTTTACATTTAGCTGCGAAGGTGTATGACCGTATGATTGGACAGTATTGGAATACTGCTAGATTTGTTTATGAGTTTAGTGTAGGATTTTTGTTTTGGAAATCATTGCGTACATTTGCTTGTTTAGGTATACAGGAGATTTGGTTTCATAAATAATTAAATAAACAACGGTAAACGTTCTAGAATATATATAAAATTATACTTCAAAGCATTTATTGGTAATCATCTCTAAACTCTCCCACAGATGTAAGTCAGAGGCATTGTCAATTGTTAATTAGAATAAGAGAAAGCGATGCACACAGTCTCACTTTGCTATTGTTTCTCCATTCCTAGAAAATTTCTAATTTGACCTAAAAAGTATTACAATCGAATAAATCGTATTAAGTAGGTCAATATCCTGAATTACCCTTTTCCGCTTTAAGTTTCTCTTCAGATCAACTATTGGTTATACCATATTGTACTAAAGACATCATTCACCAACTGTCTTCCAACAAACTGGCTGTATCATTGTAAACGGACTACCAGTGTTTCAGTGGAAAATGTTTATCAGGATGGCGTCCCAGCTTGTGCTGTTACTTTCACTCCTCGTCATAGGTAACGTAAATCAAAACATTGTATTTATATTTTGGCTTCCTTCTTAAAAGCGATCTTATATAAAGTATTTTTACTAAAGGGGTGGCATTATATTCAATGCCGGCTAGTGCACTCCAAATGGTGATCAAACCTCCACATTACGAACTTCAAGAACCTAATAATGCCTTCTTAGAACGAAAAATAAATACCTTGAATATAACAACTTCATCAGGAGTAGCAAATTCTACTATCTGGAACCGGCATAGCCCCATCCTTGGAAAGGATGTGAAAGATAAAAAGGAAATCACTGATTTTACGACGAAAATGAGTATGCAAGACGTCGAAAAAGTCAACATTGCCATAGGTAACGTAAATCTAATAATAATTATCTTGATAATTCGGATTCGTTCTTAAAAGATGCAATGTAAATGTTTTTTTATTAAAGCGGAGGCATTCTATTCGAAGTCGGCAAGTGCACATCAAAATTTGAGTGACCTTTACAAGGCGGATTACATGCTTCAAAAATTTCCAAATGGCCTCTTTGGATGGCCAATTAACAGTAAAAACACAACACGTTCATCAGGAGTAGCAAATTCTATTAGCCCAAAAATGCAGAACTACCACGTTGGAAAGAATGAGAAAGCAAAAAATGAAAGCAGTGTTACTACAAGACACATCAGCGTGGAGAATAAGGACGGCGAACAAACCAACATTGTAAACTCGGAAGCTTCAGGAACTCCGCAGCTTCAAATGAAGAAAACGATGCCTAGTGGACACGTTCCAACTGTCATAATTATTATCGTCGTTGTGTCATCTATTGGTCTGCTGGTTTTCCTGGCCATATTTTTCAATCGCTGTCCAGAATGGCTGATTTGCTATAAGCGAAGCGACCCTACTTCCCGTCCAGAACCTGCTGTGACATTCGAAAATGGTAAATCTTAATTGCTAGATAGTCTTCAGAATATCCATAATTTTAATAAATTCGCTAAATTGGATTATTTTTCTTTTTTTAAAGTTGCAGAACCACATGTCAACATACAAATTACCTAATTGGAGTAATTGGAGGATGCATATGAAGTTACTTCAATATACTTCTAGAAGTTTAACAACTTATGTTGTGTTTTCAATTATTTATAAATCAATTTGCCGATAGGTATATAAACTATGCAAATGCAAAAGTTCTTGACAAATAAAATCATTAAAACCAATCTCTTGACTTTTTTTTAGCCAAAATTTTATTTAAATTAGGACTTGTAACATTCTTCGTCTAGCAAAACCTCATATTCTTATTAGTTTAAAAATAAGTGTACATTTAGTTGCAAGATGAATACCGTAGGACTAAACAAGATTGCAAATACAATGAGGTAAGTTTTTTAATTTAATTTTGAGAGAGCTTAATTTTGAAGATCCATTGTGTGTACTAGAACACATTGAAAAAAAATTAAAATCAAGTAATATCATCATCCAACATTTTGCATTCGGTCATCTGCAGGGTGATTTGTGGATCAAAAGATTCTAAAAAGAAATGAAAAATCAAATGAAAAAAGTTATCTGGAAATTTGAATTTTCTAAAAACACGCAACAATCACAACTTACCATTTCAGAGCTTTACTATACATGCAAGTGTGGAGTTTGTCTTGGAGTATTGGGGTTTGCAATGCAATCCGAGAAGCTTGAAAGGATGGCAATGAATTTGAACATAAACGCCACAATGCCAATAATGATTTGCAAGGAATGTAAATGCTGGAATTTAGTAGGCTATTTTCTTTTTGTTGATTCGATGGAACTTCTGGGTCTTGAGACTTAGAAATGTTGGTCTTTCCAGCGTTATTGTTTTCCATACTGAAATTTTTTGCAATCACACTGCTTTGATTCCCTGTTATCCCAACCTCTTCACCGTAATTGTAAGGTGGTTCTTGTATACCCATGTTTGGTGTTTCTGAAAGGGTCGTTATATTATCGGTTTTCCTGGGAGTTCTGTTAATTTTTTCACCCCGTTTGGCTGCTTACTTGGAAGTTTTTCAACCAACTCCGCATCTTCATTATATTCTGCAGCTGCCGGATGCAAATAGAATAGCACCACTACAATAAAAATTTAATTGAATCAGAGTGAAGTTAAAAAGATAGAATTGGTATAATAAGTTTGTTTTTGTTGTTACCTGTTGCGACTAGGATCATGAAGAACTCTAAAACGGGGTTGGCCATTTTTGGTTTCCGTCACGCTGGAATACAGGTGTTTGTTTAGTAGTGATACTACGACGGAATAATTTGGAAGTGAAGGAATTATACACCGAATGTGCCTGGAAGAGCGTGAATAAAAATGGCTTTAGTATGAGATATCACGGCAATTAGATGCTTCGAATTTACGAAAAGTGAAGTAACAAAAGGTCAACAAAGATTATTAGCCTACTTACTTCTACGTTATTCAGTGTATATTTTTTCAGGTCAAATTAAATTGTTTTTCTAACAGTGACGATACAGCAGCAAAGTCAGTAAACATCGCTTTCTTTTTGTTGTTGACGAGATCATAAACCACTCCTGGATGACGCTTTGATTTGATTTGATTTGAGTCTTTATTTATGTGTCAAAAGCTGCATCAATACATTAGTACTGTTTTCCATACAGGGACACAATAGGTTCATATAGCAT